>CAUYQV010121910.1:0-13304 GCA_963574575.1 Galagoides demidoff
CATCATGTGTTTTTATTTATATGTGAAATCAACATCAAAAATATGTATTCTTGGCTCCGTGCCCATAGCTCAGTGGTTAAGGTACCAGCCACAGACACTGAGGCTGGCGGGTTTGAACCCGGCCCAGGCCAGCTAAACAACGATAACTGCAACAAAAAAATAGCCCGGTGTTGTGGCAGGCACCTGTTGTCCCAGCTACTTGGGAGGCTGAGGCAAGAGAATCACTTAAGCCCAGGAGTTGGAGGTTGCTGTGAGCTGTGATGCCACGACACTTTACCCAGGGCCATAGCTTGAGGCTCTGTCTCAGAAAAAAAAAAAAAAAAGGAGTTCAGTAAAAATCAATGAAATTATTCTGTGAGCATTGACTAGCCATGTGGAACTTACAATAAAAGGTATATATTTTATTTTGTTTATAAATTGTATGCTATCATCCTTTGTATCAATAAAATGTCTTTTTCCCCCAGAGATCCGATTGTTAAGTGCTTCCCAGCACACCATTGTATCCCTTCCACCCCCCAAGTTCAATTCTATAGTCTCATTAACTCTCAGTTCTGCTTACCTCCCACACCAGCTCGGAGCCTGCTACAGTGTGGGAGGCTCATAGCCAACCCACTCTTGATTTATCTTGTTCATGGGGAAGGACATCCATTAGCATAATACAGCAGACTTCTCCTGCTCCCCAAACATTCCCCCTCTGAGGTAGTAAACCGACTTACCTGGTGGTGTTTTGAAAGGAGGAATGGGTCACCAGTAGCCCAGAGCTTTTCCCTTTCTCAGGAGCTACACACAGAGGCAAAGCCTGCTCTGTTCTGCTGTTGCCTGAAGTCGATAGATCAGCTGATCAAATCCTGTAACTGTGATGGGAGGGACTGTACTTGCTGGAAGTAAGAAGCTATGCTCTCCCAAGTAGCACTGATCAGTAACAAGGACTGATTGGCCCCCATCCTTTGTCTTATTTCTCAATTAGTTCAAAAATCAAATGAGGAAAAGGAGTGCTTTTCATGTGGCCCCTTAGAAACCTCCAAAGGGCCACTCCCATCAGCCTTTGCTCCTGAGGTCCCACATGCCTTGTGGCTGTGCCCATAAGTATTCAGGAGCCCAGAATTATTCAGAAGACAGGAAAAACCCGCTTGGCGCCTGTAGCTCAAGTGGCTAAGGCGCCAGCCACATACACCTAAGCTGGTGGGTTCGAATCCAGCCCAGACCCACCAAACAACAATGACGGCTGCAACCAAAAAATAGTCAGGCATTGTGGTGGGCGCCTGTAGTCCCAGCTACTTGGGAGGCGAAGGCAGGAGACTTGCTTCAGCCCAGGAGTTGGAGGTTGCTGTGAGCTGTGACGCCACAGCACTCTACCTAGGGGAACAGCTTGAGGCTCTGTCTCAAAAAAAAAAAGACAGGAAAACTGACTATCAAATGTATTTTATTCTAATCCCTTTTATCCCCCACATGTGTGTGTAACTTGCATAATGCTTACATAACTGAGCACCTTTTTAATATCAGATATTATACATACAAATCCCAACTAGATCTTGAAAAACAAGTATTATTATGCCCCTTAACAGATGAGGGCATTATGACCTAGTGTGCTTAAGGAGCTTGCCCAGGGTCACTTTGTGACTGAGCCAGCCATCCCAGGCCAGCGCCCTGATTCTTCCATTGTACTTTTTATCCCTTCTCTTTTCTTTCTCTTTCTTCCACTTCTGCCTCAGCATCTTCCTCTGCTCTCCCCTTGTTCTCCCTCTCTCTCTCACCCATCCCACTACCTTCCCTCCTTTTCACATTTTTTAGTCCTCTGACACTGTAGAAAACTAAGGGAGCATTTGAAACACCAGAGATTTCAGTACATAAAATCAATCTACAAAATCTTACCCCAACAGCTGGGCCCCAAGAAACCTGGCAGCAAGTAGTAGGAAAACTGTGGCTGTCTTCTTAATATCCTCCACAAGTTCCTCAGGAAGAATGTCCAGCATCCCGTTCAAGGTCCTGGGGGGAGGGGGTCACAAAGAGAGCAGTATGCACAGAGAGAGAGAGGTCACAGGACTTCATCAAGCTGGGGTCTGCTCAGGCTTGACCTGGGGGCTGGGCCCTGTGTGAAAAATGCAGCCTTTCCTCAGATGGAGTGTGAGGCCGTTACCCCTGAATCAAAATTCCTTTCCCTGGGGTCAACAGTTGCATAATAAGCTCAGGGACTGAGCAAACAGTTTAGCAATTACTTGGGGAATGATTGACAGAAGAAAATAGGCACACATTCACTCCCCGCAGGAGTAGCATCACCCCAAGTGGGCAAAAATTGGTTCCTGGGGGAGAAGGTAAAAAGAAAAAAAAAAACACTCTTTTTATATATAAAGCACAGATGTACATTTTGTACTCAAGCATAGTTCATCTGTGATACTAAAATTTCATAGAGGGGGTTGGGTGTGGTGGCTCATGCTGGTAATCCCAGGATTTGGGGAGGCCAAGGCAGGAGAGATGCTTGAGCCCAGGAGTTCAAGACCAGCCTAGTCAACATAGTGAGACCCTAGCTATACAAAGAAAAAAAAATTTTTTTTTTTTGGAGACAGTCTCAAGCTGTTGCCCTGGGTAGAGTGTCAGTCATGGCATCACAGCTCACAGGAACCTCAAACTCCTGGACTTAACGATTCTTTTCCCTCAGCCTTCCAAGTAGCTGGGACTACAGGCACCCACCACAACACCCAGCTATTTGTTGTTGTTGTTGTTGTTGTTATTGTTATTGCATCTGTCCTTTTAGGTGGCCCGGGTGGGGTTCAAACCCGCCAGCCGCAGTGTAGATGGCTGGCACCCTACCCACCCAGCTACGTACCGGCATGGCCCCAAAATGATTTTTCTAATAAAAATAAATGAAAATCTTATAGAAGACTGGTTTAAAAATATGTCATGAAAAGCTCCTTAGGAGAGCAATAATTTTTTAAACGTTTGAAGAACATTGATGCATATAAAGAACCTAGAAGACTATGTAACACACAGTATGATAAATGAGAATTGTAGTTGCTATTATTATGGTTAGTTTTTTTGTTTTTGTTTGTTTGTTTGTTTTTTGAGACAGAGTCTTATTTTGTTGCCCTCAGTAGAGAGCTGAGACATCACAGCTCACAGCAACCTCAAACTCCTGGGCTGAAACAATTCTCTTGCCTCAGCCTCCCAAGTAGCTGGGATTATAGGTACTACAATACCCGGCTATTTTTTATTGTTGTTGTTGCAGCTGTCATTGTTGTTTAGCTGGCCCAGGCTGGTTTCGAACCCACCAACTTCGGTGTATGTAGCTGGTGCTGTAACCACTGTGCAACAGGTGCCAAGCAGCATATCATGGTTAGTTATTATTATGATATTATATGTTATAATATGATAACATATTTAGAGAAACAGCACCATCCCATCATGCTTGGGGCAAGAGTCTACCATGACAAGTTCACAGATGAAAAAGTTAGCTTTAGGTGAATTTTGCTGAGCTAGAGGTGGGAACTTACCAGGGTTCTAGATAACACTAAGACAACATTTGCTCACTGCTAGGATGACCAGAAAATCTTCTATACAATGGTGTTAAAATCTGAAAAACAGGGCACAGCAGAGACGTTTGTGGGCAGCATGCAGACTGTCACAATGCCTGTCATAAACCTCTGGAGAAAGGATGCGCTCCATAAACGAATTAATATGAAATTGGAGAAAATTTTGGACAACTTCTCATGTACGCTGCTGGTGCTCTGTAGGCTGGTAGAAAACCAAATATCCACTGATTTTCATAAAACCTATGTTTGTATTACTTGCATTATATATACAAAGTGATTTCACATTATCTTACTAAATCATTGTAATAACCCTGCAAGGTCAGTATTATATACCCCTGCAGGATAAAGACCTGAGGCTCACAGAGTTCACTTAGCTATTTGTCCTTCTCGGGTACCTAGTAGTAAGTCTCCGAGCAAGCTTTATTTTAGGGCCATAGCTTCAAATGCAGGAATGACGGATATTTGGCTAAGATTGGAGAGCATTTTTCAAAGACTGAAAAGAATGTGTTTAGTCAGAGACCAACTCATCTGGCCCAAAGGGCTGTAAATGGAAAACAGATGGGAAGGGCGAAAAAACACCTAGCTGAAACTGAAATGGGTTTCCACGGGTGATATTAAGGAAAGCCTGGGAAGAATTTCAATGGTGAGGGAGGTGCCCAGTAATTGGATGAGAGAACAATTGAGAAACACATCAGAAACAAAACACAGGCAGCAGATGTCCAGATACCATGCACAGAGCATGAGTAACAGTGTAACCTTGAGGTTACAGCCAGGGACAGATCAAGAGTTGGCGGGATGGAACAGATCCATGGGAACATAGCAATGGAAGGGTGTGCTGTTTTCAAAAGACCTGTTGGGAGGAGGTGGAGCAACTCTGTAGGCTGTGATAACAATAGATTCAGAGGAATCCCTGAACACTTGGATAAAGATGAAAGAGGAAGTGATGTTTAATGGAGGCCGGCCTGAGCCACACGGAGGAAAGCTGCAAAATCGGCATAACATAGGATTAGAGAGGATAACATTCTGGATACTTCATTCAGATAAAAGCAGAATTTTTCATCAGCCTCTCTAGTAATTTCAGGTATCAAAAGGTAGAGGAAGGAATCAAAATAACTGTGCTCACCAGCTTGGCCCCCATAGCCCAGTGGTTGGGGTGCCAGCCACATACACCAGGGCTGGCAGGTTTGAACCCGGCCTGAGCATGCTAAACAACAATGACAACTACAACAACAACAACAAAAGCTGGGCATTGTGGCAGGTGCCTATAGTCCAGCTATTTGGGAGGTTGAAGCAAGAGATTCACTTAAGCCCAGGAGTTTGAGGTTGCTGTGAGCTATGATGCCACAGCACTGTACCAAGGGTGACATAGTGAGACTCTGTCTCAAAAAAAAAAAAAAAAAAAAAGAAAGAAAGAAAGACAGACTCAAATCTGGCCAGGCATGGTGGCTCACACCTGTAATCCTAGCACTCTGGGAGGCCAAGCTGGGTGGATTGCCTGAGCTCCAGGTTCAAGATCAGCCTGAGCCAGAGCAAGACCTCATCTCTAAAAAAAAATAGCCAGGCATTGGGGTGGGCACATGTAGTCCCAGCTACTGGGGAGGCTGAGGCAAGAGAATCACTTGACCCCAAGAGTTTGAGGTTGCTGTGAGCTATGACATCATAGCACTCTACTAAGGGGAACAAAGTGAAACTCTGTCTAAAAAAAAAAAAAAAAGAAAGAAAGAAAATACTCAGATCTGCTGAATTTATCCATTTGTCTATTTTAGTCCCCATATAACCTTGTTTGCCATTTTCCAACTTCATATGAAGTTTATATTTAATAAGGCATGCTGCCTCACATTATTTCTTTTTTTAGGAAGTTCCATATGTGACAACTAATGTCTCTGGTTGCTTTCACTTGTGTTAAGTTTGAATGCTGGTGAAGTGGAATCCTTTTTTACGTGTGTATATATTGACCACTTGGATTTTCATTTTTTGTTGCCTGTCCATATAATTTAGCGAGTTTATTGTATAAGACTTTTTCTTATTGATTTGTAAGCATGCTCTATTAATTAGATAGATGAATATAACACATGGCTTATTTTTATCTTCATTTAAATTCTTCTTTATCTTTTTCATGCACGAAGTTAGCTGGAGCATTGCCCATCTATAACTGGAGGGATTTCTGCAATAGAAACTCACTGTTATTGGAGCATTCTTCTCCTGATCTGAAATGTTCCATTTATCACACTCTGTTTACAGCTTCAACAACAGACTGCTGCCACTAATCTGCACTACACCTCTTTGCCACAGTTTTCTGTAAGGTGATGAGTGCATTGGGATAGTGGCCTTTAGCACATGACATGGTAAAGACAGAGGAAGCTATTATTCTGGCTAAAAGATCGCTCCTTTATTTTTTATTTTTGGCTTGTTTTTTCTTTCTCATTTATTTGGTGAGAACAAGTTCAGTACTCCCTTCCCTCGAGGTAGTTTAGAAACTCCCTTGAGTAAAATAAATGAAGTTCTCCAAGTTTTTGGCTTTAACATATCTTCTCCCATACCCACTCTCAACACTGCAAAAATTCTAGCTTTTGTCCTCGGGATACCAGGGATTGCTGTAGGAAGTTACTATGGAGGTGACATGCTCAATTTATCACGGCAACCTAAAGGAGCACTGTTCTCACCAGACTCCTTACCACTCAACTAGGAGCTAACAGTGGCAAATCCTTTACTTAAAACTTCCAGCAAAGAGGCTAGCCTTTACTGAAGTCCCTCAGTTGACTGTCCACCCCACATCTCTGTGGATTGCCTCAGGGCTGGCTGGCTCCTGACAGCAGTGCCCAGTTCTTAACTTGGATTTTTTTTTCCTTGAACTCATATAGGAAAATCTATCAGTGTTTTGGGGGGGTTTGTTTGTTTTCTGTCAGTTCATTTTTAGATGCTTGTAGTGTCCAGAACTATAGCTGAAGACTGGACAAGGTGGCCCATGCCTATAATTCTAACAAGCACTATGTGAGGCCCAGGTGAGTGGATTGCTTTAGCTCAGGAGCTTGAGATTAGCCTGAGTGGGCGGCGCCTGTGGCTCAGTGGGTAGGGCGCTGGCCCTATATACCAAGGGTGGTAGGTTCAAACCCAGCCCCATCTAAACTGCAACAAAAAAAATAGCCGGGCATTGTGGAGGGCGGCTGTAGTCCCAGCTACTTAGGAGGCTGAGGCAAGAGGATCATTTGAACTCAAGAGTTTCAGGTTGCTATGAGCTATGATGCCAGAGCACCTTACCCAAGGGTGACAGAGTAAGAGTCTGTCTTAAAAAATATAATAATAATAAGCACATAGAATAAAATCTATAAACTAGGTACATATAATTTTTTCCAAAGAGTTTTCCTTACAAACTCTAAACTTTCGATCCTATTCCCACCCTAATCCTTATCTTCCACATCCGCTTTGTTTCTTAGTTTATTACCATTAAGATTCTACAAATTTAATTATTTTATCATCTTCTTTCCTCCTTAGAATGTAAGTTCTACAAAGGTAGATGTTTTTGCCTAATTTATTTATGGCTTTATCCTTAGTGACTAGACACATAATAAACACTCAATAACTATGATCACACCAACTGCACTCCAGCCTAAGTGACAAAGTGAGACCTTGTCTTTAAAAAAAAAAAAGCTCAAAAGCTCGGCGCCTGTGGCTCAAGTGGCTAAGGTGCCAGCCACATACACCTAAGGTGGTGGGTTCAAATCCAGCCTGGGCCTGCCAAACAACAATGACGGCTGCAACCAAAAAATAGCCAGGCGTTGTGGCGGGCACCTGTGGTCCCAGCTACTTGGGAGGCTAAGGCAGAAGACTCGCTTGAGCCCGGGAGCTGGAGGTTGCTGTGAGCCATGATGCCACAGCACTCTGCCCAGGGGGACAGCTTAAGGCTCTGTCTCAAAAAAAAAAAAGCTCAAAGGCTCAGCACTGTAGCTCAGTGGTTAGGGCTCTGGCCATATACACTGGGGCTGGTGGGTTCAAACCCAGCCCAGGCCTGCTAAACAATAATGACAACTACAACAAAAAAATAGCCAGGCATTGTGGTGAGTGCCTGTAGTCCCAGCTACTTTGGAGGCTGAGGCAAGAGAATTAAATTACTTAAGCCCAAGAGTTTGAGGTTGCTGTGAGCTCTGATGTTACTGCACTCTATAGAAGGCACAATAATGAGACTCTGTCTCAAAAAAAAAAAAAAGAAGCTCAACAAATATTTTTGATTGAGCAGATAAAATGCCAAGGGATTTGAGAATAAAAAATGAGTTCCTGAGTTTCCTTTGAAGAAACTCTTCAAAGACAAGGTAGACATATCATTGCCATTTTGTTCATTGTTTTCTAGTTGTTTTGTGGATTCCTTGTTCCTTTTTTTCTCTCTTGCTGTCCTCCTTTGTGATTTGATGATTTCTACAGTGGTATGGTTTGATTCTTTTCTCTTTATCTTTTGCGTCTCTACTGTAGGTTTTTGGTGTGTAGTTACCAGGGGGCTTTCATAAAACATCTTGTAGTTATAATAGTCTACTATTTTTTTTTTTTTGAGTCAGAGTCTCACATTGTCATGCTCAGTAGAGTACTATGGTGTCATACCTCACAGCAATCTCAAACTCTTGGGCTCAAGTGATTCTCTTGTTTCAGCCTCCCAAGTAGCTGGGACTATAGGCGCCCCCTCCACAACGCCCACTATTTTTTAGAGATGGGGGTCTTGATCATAGGCTGGTCTCGAGTAGGTCTAATCTATTTCAAAATAACAGTTCAACTTTGCATACAAACCCCCCGCACTAAAATAACAATTTAACTCTGCACTCTTGCATACAGAAACTCCCCCATTTTATGTTTTGATTGTTGGGGCCTGTGACTGACCAGGTCTCCAGCCCTGCCTTATGCCAACCATCCGCTGTGATCTTGCTAGGAAACAATTACCCTTAGGTGCCTGAGGGCTATTCACTTTAGCAGAAGAGAGAGAGAGAGAGACAGTATTTGAGGGAAAGAATCAGTCTTATTAGAAGACATCTTATGGGTCTTTCTTTCATAGAGAGACACTGTGCAGGTGTTCTGCGGGCAGGAGAAGCAAAAGAATCAGAGTGAGCTGGTCCGTGAAAGAAGGATCGCTCCCTCCGGACTGTCTTCTGCAGCTTCTTATAGACATAATTCCGTGGCTACTTACACCACAGGTGTAGAGACTGCTAATCCCTGATGCTCTCATCTTGCGAGCTCTCATGTTAGGAGATCCGAAACCCTTCCCCATGCCCTCATCACCAAGGTGTCACGTTACTAAGATGTTAGAAATGTGTATTATGATTACTGAGTGTTCTGAACTTAGCTCTCCTTTCTCCTTGCCATGAGCTGTATGATATGCTACATTGATGTTATGCTTAACAACTTTTTATATTGTGTAATGAGTTGATGTAGCTATATAGTCACAGCGCTACTTTTAATACATTTTTAGTTTAATCTTTAAACTGGAATTGTATGTGATTTACATAACACCATTCTATTGTTGGGAGCATTCTGAATTTGACTATTTGCCTTTACCATTCTATACTTCTGTTATTTTCATGTTATTAATTAGAGGCCTTTTATTTGAACTTGAACTCCCTTCAGCATTTATTGTAAAGCAGGTATAGTGATGATGAATTCCTCAGCATATGTTTGTCTAGGAAAGTCAATTACTGTCTCATTTCTGAAGGACAGTTTTCTGGGATAAAGTATTTATGGTTGGCAGGTTTTTTATTTTTTCTTTCAACACTTTGAATATATCTCTCACTCTTTCCTGGCCTATAAGGTTTCTATTGCAAAATCCACTGATAGATTTATTAAGACTCTCTTGTATTGATATGGTTCACATAGAAATTGAATGTACTTTTAACAATGCATAGGATTTGAATTACTGAGAGACAGGAGTGATTTGCTCATTGGAGTGGTAAAAAAGAAAGTTACAGTATCTATTAAGTGTTGGCTGGGGTACCAGGGAAACTTCTACTTTTGAAGAGTGTTGGTAAGAATGTTCACTGATATAGTGCTTTAGATAGGAATCTCAGAGAATTGATTAAATTTAAAATACACATTCTCTGTGACCCAGATGTTTCCCTGTTTTATATCTATCATGGAGAAATTCCTAGACATTTGCACCAAGAAGGAAAATAGGGATACAAAGAGATTAACTAATTTTACCAAGGTTATCTCATACTTGACATGAGGATAAAAGTTAATATATAAGGCATTTAGAAAAGGGCCTGGCATATATAAGCACTATAAAAACATTTGCCCACATTTTAATTTTTTTGCTAATTATACTTCATAAATAAATTTTCTGTATAAAGCTTTTATGCTTTGCTTAATTGGCTCCTCATGTCTTTATTTTCAATTTGTATATTTAAAGATATTAAAGTTGTCATATACTGGAAATAATTTTTAGTTTGTTGCAGGTTTTTAATTCTATGTTATTACATAATAGGATAAAATTTTATGCAGTCAATTCCATTATGGATTTTTTTTTAAGCTTGAATACTCACTGCTAATCAGAAATTTGACAAATATTTGTTTATTTCTTCTGTTTTTATAGCATGACTTTTTACATTTACTAATGTGTCTGAAATTTATGTCAGTGTACATCAACGGTTTTTATTAGTTTCCTAAGGATGTCATAACAAATTACTACAAACTGGTTGAACTAAAACAACAGAAATTTATTGCTTCACAATTCTTGAAACTAGAAGTCTGCACTCAAGGTGTCAGCAGGCCCATGGTCTCTCTGAAGGACGATCCTTCCTAACCTCCTCCCTGGCTTCTGATATCAATTCTTGGTGTTCCTTGGGTTTTGGCAACATCATTCCAATCTCTGCCTCTATTGTCACATGGCATCCTAACCTGTGTCTGTGTCCAAATTTCTCTCTTCATATAAAGATCACAGCCATTGAACTAGAGCCCATTCTCATCCAGTATGACCTCTTTTTAATTTGATTACATCTTCAAAGACCCTATTTCTAAATAAGTCACATTCACCAGTGCCAAGTGTTAGGACTTGAACATATCTTGTGGGGGGAAGACACAATCAAACCCACAACAGTTTTAATACCTAACACATTGTTCTAGTGCTAATATTTTTCTATATAAAATATTTACATCATCACATCCTGCATAAAAATGGACATACTATAATAGTGTCCATTTGTAAGTTCACGTTGTATGTCAGCCAAGTGTTTGTAACTCAAAGACTCCTGTACTAGGATTTCTTTCAGGTTTTGTTTTTGACTCTTTGGTCTGACTACTCTTGTACCAATAGGAGGGGAAGATACTACCTTAAGTGGCTTTTAATAATTTTTGTTTTTTTTAGACCAAGTCTCACTTTGTTACCCTCAGTCAAGTGCCATACCTTATAGTAACCTCAAACTCTTCAGCTCAAGTGATTCTCTTGCCTCAACCTACTGAGTAGCTGGAACTATAGTCTCCACTGCAACGCCCAGCTATTTTTTAGAGACAGGGTCTCACTCTGGCTCAGGCTGGTCTTGAACTCCTGAGTTCAAGCAGTCCACCCACCTTGGCCTTCCAGAGATAATAATAATTTTCACAAGTAGTTGAATATACTTTTTAAAATGTCTTATAAGGTAACAACATAGCCAATTTATTTTCTTCTATTGAAAATCTATACTTTTTAATTATTTTCTGAATAACATTTTCTTTCCTCTAGCTTACTTTAGAGTACAGTACAGAATACATAAAGAAAATACGTGTCAGTAAAGTGTTTATATTATTGGTAAAACTTCTGGTCAATAGTAGGCTATTATTTTATTATACAGTGTTTTTGGAAAGTTAAGCATTACATGTGATTTCTCACTATGTGGGGACTGGAACTCTTAACCACTCCCTAGCCCTGGTGTTCAAGGGTCAGCTATAACATATAGCATGACAGGCATGCTTGTATTGCAAAATTATAAACAATAAAAATAAATATGGGTTCATGGGTTAATATGTGCATTTAAACCCATAGAATTGTATTAATTTACTCAGAATTTATTTTATGAGAAGATAATATTCTACATCTAATACAATTTTTAGAGCATTTGGCCAATACATAGAATAGATAACCAGCTGTGAAAAATGGATATAGGGAGAGCTAAAAGGATGATAAGTTCCTCTGTCCACTTCCCTGCCCACCCAGAGCCTATCGGGCCTCACTGGCTTTCTGAAACATTCCTCACTCCCAGCACATAACCCAGATCTTTTACTTATTTCTCCTGCTAAGCTTCTCAGGACAGAGATTCAGAGACTCATCCAACATACAACTTGACATGTAACCTCTTTCCAATAGATGATAATCCATTAACAAACATGATTTCAACAAAAGGCCAGCTATGATTTTTAGCTCAAAAGATGAGCCAGATACAGTTGAAATAAATCATGTTTTAAAATCAGCTTTAGCTGGAAATGAAGAAACCTGGTGGAATGAGAAAAAGAATGTTGAATGGAGGGGGGAGTGTTTAAACATATTGAACTTTAGCAAAAGATCTGTTTCACAATTTACTGCTGACAACTTTTCTACTCTCTTGCAAAACTAATGAGAAAATCAGTTCAAATGAGAAAATGGGATGTTGAGTTGCGTAAATGGTGCTATTTAAACATAAAAAAAAAGTGACTGCCAGGCCTTTGCCCCATAGCTTGCTGACTGCACCATTAAGCCAACTCTTCAAATCCTAGTTAGACATCTAAGCTGAGAAAATTACTTTTAGGGGTATTCATGTAATACAGACAAGACTCTGGTGTGTATAAGAGTTGAAAATCTAAGGCTCGGCGCCTGTGGCTCAATCGGCTAAGGCGCTAGCCACGTACACCTGAGGTGGCGAGTTCGAATCCCCAGCCCAGGCCCTCCAAACAACAATGACGGCTGCAACCAAAAAATGGCCGGGCGTTGTAGCGGGCGCCTGTGGTCCCAGCTACTTGGGAGGTGGAGGCAGGAGACTCGCTTGAGCCCAGGAGTTGGAGGTTGTTATGAGCTGTGATGCCATGGCACTCTACCCAGGGGGATAGCTTGAGGCTCTGGCTCAAAAAAAAAAAAAAAAAAAGAGTTGAAAAACTAGAAGTTAAAAACCACCTGTTACTAAATGGGTTTCTACATGCTTGTAAAAACCACCTATTACTAAAAGGGTTTCTAAATGTAAACTTACCAGCAGACTATGAAATCACCATTTCCATTTACTTTTGATATTACTAGAGATTATCAAATCTTAATTCTTTAATTTCAATGTATAACAGTATCATCTTGGTTCAATTTGCTTTGTCTGATGGGTGGCTAAATTTTTCTTTCATTATTCATTGAACTCTTTGTTCTAGGTACACTTTCTGGTGCTTAAAGATTGTAAGTGAACAAAACACACAAAGATCCTTGAATTCTAACAGTGGAGATAACACTGTACAATAAATTAATAAATTATGTAGTATATTACAACAGAAGATAGTAAATTTAAAGCTGGGTAAGGGGCACTGGGGAAAGCTGAACTGGGAAGCATAGGCCATTTTATTGTGTAAATAGAGTGATCAAGAGGTCAGGGTAGAGGCTCGGTGCCTGTGGCTCAATCAGCTAAGGCGCCAGCCACGTACACCTAAGGTGGCGGTTCGAATCCCCAGCCCGGCCCGCCAAACAATGATGGCTGCAACCAAAAAAATGGCCGGGCATTGTGGCGGGCGCCTGTGGTCCCAGCTACTTGGGAGGCGGAGGCAGGAGACTCGCTTGAGCCCAGGAGTTGGAGGTTGCTATGAGCTGTGATGCCATGGCACTCT
>CAUYQV010121913.1:0-13234 GCA_963574575.1 Galagoides demidoff
TCACTCAAGAGTACAGTATGAAAAGTGGAAAAAAAGAATATAGAAGGAGGGAGAGTCAGGAACAGGGGAGAAAATTACTCATCGAGGTAATCAAGTTAAGATCAGCAATGATGACTTAGGTTGATAGGATCCAGTGTGAGGTGACAAAAATGCACTTTATCTCCTTGATCCCCTCCCCTCAAAACCTCTCACACTTCAGGGTAAATATCAGACAAACATCAAACAAACTCAAATATAGGAGTAGCCAGTACTGATCAAAATTGTTAAGGATATCAAAACCAAGTCTATAGAATATTAAACAAACAGAAAAGCAATAATATGATGACAAATAACCTGATAAAATACTTAGAAATAAATTTAACATAAATTATTTGGTCATGTAAAATATATAAAACTCTCTGGAATTTCACAAAAGTAGTGTTGAACAGAAGTATCTCTTTAGAACAGTGAAATAACACCAGTATATAAATTTTTCCTAGATTAATGCATAAAATTAATGTGATACCAATGAAAATACTTAGTGTTTTCTCTGGAGCTAATCAAGTTGATGGAAAAATTAACACATAAAAATAGCTACATTTTGGTATTGGGGGATGCTGGCCTCATACAATGAGTTTGGAAGTGTTCCTTCTTCTGGTAATTTTGAAAGACTTTGAAAGGGTGACTGTTAACATTTTTCAGTACCTAGTTGCATTTACCAGGGAAGCCATTTGGTCTTGGTCTTTGCTTTGCTGGAGTTTTGATTACTGATTCAGTCTCCTTATTGTTTATCTGTTCGGACTTTCTATTTCTTTTTTTTTTTTTAATTAATTTTTTAAATTTTTTAATTAAAACATCACATCTTTCTATTTCTTCTTTACTCAGTCTTGGCATATTGTATGTGTTCATTTCTACTGGGTTATTCAGTAGGTTGGCATGTAATTGTTTGTAATAGCCCGTTTAAGATTATTTTTATTTCTGAGGGATCTGTTATAATGTCTCCTCTTTTATTTTTATCTCTGATTTTATTTGAATCATTTTTTTTTCTTAGCCTGGCTAAGAGTTTGTTGTATTTTTATCTTTTGAAAAAGCCAGCTCAGCCTTGTTATTTTTTAACTCTCTTTTTTTGCCCTTATCTAATCTTTAATATTCACCTTTTTATGCTCACTTTGGGTTTCACTCTTATTCTTGCCCTAGTTCTTTAAGGCTAAAGCTAGTTTGCTTATTTGAGATCTTTCTTCTTTTGGAAGGTGAGTGTTTGATGCTATGACCCTCTTTCTTAGTGCTGCTCTTACATATGGGATATAACCTCTGCAGTGTTGTGGTTTTGTTTCATTTGTCTCAAGACACTTCTCAAATTCCTTTTGCTTTCCGGTTGAAACAAGTACCTTGTTTAATTTTTATGTAATTGTGATACCAAAGGTGTGTGATCCTTTTAAAGTGCTATTGAATTCTGCTGCTATTTTATGGAGGATTTTTATACCTGTTTTACTTAGGGATATGGGTCTTTCATTTCTTGTGGGGCTTTGTTGGGCTTAGGTTTCAAGGCAATGCTGGCCTCAAAAAAAATTGGAACTTGGCTCTCGTATAAGTGTGGTATAAAGTAGTCTGATTAATAGGAGCAGAAATAGAATGGTAGATGCCAGAACTTAGGGATGGAGGAAAAAGAGAGATATTGGTCAAGAGATGCAAAGTTTCAGTTACACAGATAGGTATTACACAGCGCCAGGACTGTGGTTAATAATACTGCGTTGTATACTCGAAATTTGCAAAGAGAGTAAGTCTTAAGTGTTCTCACCACACACAGAGACACACAGACCCACACATACACAAGGAGCTAGTAACTGAGATGATGGTATGTTAATTATCTAGATTGTGAATATTACTTCATAATGTATACATGGATCAAATAATCAAGTGTACATTTTGAAAATATATGATTTTAAATAGTCGATTGTACATTTCAATGTGGGATTAGGGTTAATAGTGCTAGGCACCAGGGACAGAGTGATCTGGGTAAAAGCCACACTTCACTGCTGGCCCCACGTCCTAAAAATTTGTAATCTTTACTCTCTCTTTGAAGCTTGCTACTGTGCTGTTTTTCTCATGTCTGAGATTTCAATAAAAGCCTGTGAGGATTGTTGGGGGGGCTTCACCCTTGTCTCTCTGTGTGGAGGACTTGAGGTGTTGGCCTCCTGGGGTCCCTCAGGTCAATGCAGAATAGACTGAGTAGGCATTATTAATTTGCACCCAGTTGCACAATAATTTAGAAGTAGCTAGGACACCATTGCAAAGGAAGAGCTATGAGTAGGAAGTAACTTTTACAATGTGTTTAACATGCTAAAAAGCCTCTGCAATTAAAACTTGTACTATTGGCATATGAATAAAGAAATAAATCCAGAAATAAACACAAGTACATAAGTAAATATTGTCTATGATAAAGAAATGTTTCAAATCACTGAGGGGAAAAAATGAGTTTTTAGGTAAATGATGTTAGGAAAATTGGATAAGTATTTTGAAAAGTAAAATGAGGCCATTTCCTCAAAATATACACAGAATGAACTCCAAAATAAATGGGAGTTCTTATTATAAAATGTAAAATTATCCAGGTACCAGAAATAAATAAGTGAATTCCTTTGTAACAGGAGTGTAGGGGACGTCTTCCTAACTATACCAAAATCCAGATACATTTTTTAAAAAGTATTACTTTAGAGTTTATAAATATTTATATTTCTAAATATTTGACATATTTACATATGCACATATAAATATTTATATAAAAACTTATGTAAATGTTTTTAATAAGTACTTTACATTCAATGAAATTTACATGAGGAAAAAAGCACATCATAAGCAAAATTAGAAGGCAAGTGACAGACTGGAAGAAAATATTTACAACATATCACATATACAGAATTAATGAATCTAATATATGAAGAAATTTTAATAATTTTGGGAATAAAAAATATGATAGAATAAATGGATAAATTATATGAATAGAACTATATGCATCTGTAGACAGACATATTAACAGAACTTTAAGTATTTAAATACACTGATCTCCCAAAGGACTGTAACATGCTGGTCAGCATAAGGAACTGGGCTGACTGTACTGACATGTACATGTGGCATGTCCGGTCTATGAAAATTAGGTCAACTATGAAGGTTCTATTATCCATGAACAGATGTTCAACTTCACTTATAAGATAAGTGAAATATTGGACAAAATTCTTTAAATTCTATTAGGGCAACATTGATGAAGCTGGCGGGGAACAGCCCCTCTCGTGTTCGTATGACTAGGATGGAAGGGAATTTGGCAATGTCAGAAACTCTGTCTGTGCATTTATCTTTTGATGTATCCATCTATGTTCTGGGAATGGACTCTGAAGATGTCCACCAACAGTACAAAAAATAGCTTTACTCAAGGTTATTCATTACAGATTGTTTGTAAAGGTAAAATATTACAAATCACTTAAACATCCAAATACAGGAAAATGATTAAATACAATGTATTCAGACACCCAAATAAGTACCGTCCAGCTGTGACAAAAAGTTAAAAGAACATAAACTGATTGACATGATTTACAAAAAATACAGTGATATATTTTATAATATGGAACTTTATTAATAAGTAAAGTACACATGTCTGTGTATAGATAGTAGTTTTTCATTTGTGTAAAAAAGCAGAAATAATACAACTTACATCAATCTGCTAATTTTAGTAAAAGACAACGGAGGATCTGTGAAGTTACCTGTGGAGTCAGGCTCCAGGGGAGAAGTGTGAGGTGGGGAGAGAAGCCACACTTCTCTGATTCTGGGTGTGACAATTAAGTCGCTAATTCATTTAGTAAAGTGCCACCTACCTTATCGCTGAAAATCACCACTGTCACCTTTTGAAGCCTTCCCCTCGGGAGGCCACACACCTTCACCAGTGACTAGTCCACCCTTTGGAACTCCTTCTGGAATGACCTGCAGAGCTGTCATCAAGGGAGCACAAAACCCACACTAATGAGCACCACTCAGCAAGACACTGCCACTCCCTGACACGCCCACAGGAACACAGCCGTGAACACCATCAAGCCAAGCTTGTGAAACCTTGGGAGCTGTTTGTACAGCACTGCCAGTGTGAACACACAGTTCTCACACTTAACTGTCAGGGCTGTACAATGGCAGCCCTGATGCTCATTCCAGAAAGAGTTCCAAGATTGATTTGAAGGGTAGACCAGGTGCTGGCATGGGTGCGTTGGCTTCCCCGTACTTTCAAGGTGACTGTAGTGATATTTAGCAATGAAGTACGTGACGCTTTGTCTTGGACACTTAATTGTCGCACCTCATATAGGTTTTAATTACTTTGAAAGCACAATCATGTGCTAATCATTCAAATTTAAATCAACAGAGAAAATTCTAAAATGAAAGGCAAGCAGAAGGAAAAGAAACCAACTCTTACTGTAAGTAAATAACAACCACAATAACTATCGAACAGGAATTTGACCAAAGAGTTTCAAGTTGAGGAGCTCAAACTAAACCAAACTAAACCCCTGCAAATATATTTTCCCTCTGTCCCCTGAAAGGACCTAAAATTGATGATGCCTCACTAGCAGTGAGAATATCTAGCACTGCAATCTTTTTTGATAAATATTATTTCTGTTTGCCACTTAGGGAACCAGAGAGATCCTTAGAGAAATGGTTAATCCCAGGCCTGGAGCAGAGAAGGTCCTAAATGAGCCTGTAAGTCCTTATTATGGCACAAAATAAGCTGCATTTTTTTTAAAGTAGGAGGGACACAAGAGAAAGATTGAAGAGGCTCCCACTTTGAAAACCAGATGGAATAATTTCAGCAATAAATTATACATTTTTAAATAAATCAGAGGCCAGTTAGCTGGATGGATTAGATGAGTGTCTGTCTCTTACAGCAGAATGCTGAATTGTTATTTTTGCAGGTAACATTCTAAACATTTAAGAATTATTAATGTACATTAAATCTAGGGGCAAAGTTTGACAGACATCAGAATATATGCATGATTTGAAAGTGTCTGCCCATACATTGCTTATTAGTTGCAAAAAAAAAAAAAATAGTAGCTGTTCAGTGGGGAAACTGGAGAACATTCTGACCTTGTGATCAGAATTAATATCACCAAGAAAGAGCAGAGACACACCATGTGCGTCCAAATGGAATCTCCACTAAAGGTCACAGTACCCTTTATGCAGTATTCCAGCAGCTGGGAAAGCATAACTTACATCTCATTATGAAGACTTATCAGCCAAAGCCAAGCAGAGAAACACAGTGAAATAATTGTCCAGTATCCTTTCAATTATCAATGTTATGAAATATAAGGAAAAGCAAAGGAATTCTTCCAAAATACAGGAGATTAAAGAAACATGACTAAATGCAACCTCTATTCCTCAACTTGAGCTTGGACTGCAGGGACGAGATCTGTAAAAAATGCATTTTTGTGATATATAGTAAAAGGAGAATACGAGCTTTAAGTTAAATAAAAGCCTTTTAACAATGTTTCTGAATTTGTAATACTACTGTGGTTATAAAAGAATAAACCTGTTTTACTCTCCGTAAGTTACAGTTCTGCGTATTTACCTACATATGTAGAAATCTGTAAAAGCAAAAGTGGGATAACTTTTGGGTTAATTTATCACACATATTTTACAGGATATAGAAGCCTTTACCATTACCTAGGTGTTTAATGTGTATGTTGTTTTTCCTTTATTCCTCAAGTTCAAAGTTTACTTCTGGTTTCATTTTCCTTCAGTCCGAGGAACTTTCTTTAGCATGTTTTTTAAAAAGCAGGAGAATAAGTTTTAAAAAGCAGTGGGAATAAGTTTTCTTAGTTTTCCTTAATCTAAGAATGTCTCTATTTCACCATCATGCCAGGGAAATATTTTGCTGGATAAAGAATTCTGGGACTTCACTTTCCGTTCTTTTAGCATTTTAAAGATGTTCCAGGGTCTTCTGTCTTCCATTCATTTCCCATTTTCTTTCATGTTAATTTGAGATATTTTTTCTTTAGCTTTGATTTTCTGTGGTTTAATTGTGATATACTTGGGCACCGTTTCTTTAAGTTTATTCTATTTTTGTTTGACGACTATCTCAAATCTTTAATATTTTCCACAAAATTTGGAAAGTTTTTAGATATTATTCTTTTTAAATAATTTTTTCTGCTCTAAAATCTTTCTCTTCTTCTAAAACTCCAAGGATCTGAATGATAAACTTTTTGTCATTATCCCACACTTCCCTGAAGCTTTGATGTTTTTTCTCTAAGTCTTTTTCTGTCTGTCCCTCAAGTTAGTTAATTTCTACTGATCTATCTTCAAGATGATTGAATTTTTCCTCTGCCACTACCATTCTACTTTCAAACCCATTTAGCAGATTCTCTGGTTCAGATAACGTACTTTTATTTTCTAAAATTTCTACCAAGTTCCTTGTGGAGGTTCTGTTTGTCTGTTGAGAGCCAGCACCCTATTTCCTAGTGCATTTGGTATGTACACATAGTCTCATGCTTATAGTTGCTGCTTCAAAGTATTTGAATAATAATTCCCACATTTGAAATGTTGGGGGGTTCTCATCTTTTGATTGTATGATGCTTTGAAAATTGGTTACATTCATAGGTGATATCCCTGGGGTCTTTTTATGTCAGGTAATTTTGGATTGTATCCTTGATGCATAGACTATTTCGTTATGAGAATCTGGATTCTGCTGAAATCCTCTGGAGAATGTTGGCTTATTCCTGCCGCTGCTACTACTGCTGTGTTGTTTGCCAGGCAATTAGTCGGGTAGGCTCCTGTGGTTGGTTGAGGTGGGCTCCTGCAGTTGGTTGGGGTGTGCTTCTGTAGTTGGTGGAGGTGGGCTCTTGCAGTGGGTCAGGGTGGGCTCCTATAGTGGGTCAGAGTGAGATCCTGTAATGGGTCGGGGTAGGCTCCTGTAGTCAGTGGAGGTGGGCTCCTGCAGCGGGTCGGGGTGGGCTCCTGTAGTCAGTGGAGGTGGGCTCCTACAGTGAGTCCAGGTGGGCTCCTGCAGTGGGTCGGGGTGGGCTCCTACAGTCGGTGGAGGTGGGCTCCTGCAGCGGGTCGGGGTGGGCTCCTGTAGTCAGTGGAGGTGGGCTCCTGTAGTCGGTGGAGGTGGGCTCCTGCAGTGGGTCGGGGTGGGCTCCTGTAGTCAGTGGAGGTCGGCTCCTGCAGTGGGTTGGGGTGGGCTCCTGCAGCGGGTCGGGGTGGGCTCCTGCAGTGGGTCGGGGTGGGCTCCTGCAGCAGGTCGGGATGGGCTCCTGTAGTCGGTGGAGGTGGGCTCCTATAGTCGGTGGAGGTGGGCTCCTGCAGTGGGTCGGGGTGGGCTCCTGTAGTCGGTGGAGTTGGGCTCCTGTAGTCGGTCAGGATGGGCTCCTGTAGTCAGTGGAGGTGGGCTCCTGTAATCGGTGGAGGTGGGCTCCTGCAGTGGGTTGGGGTGGGCTCCTGTAGTCGGTGGAGGTGGGCTCCTGTAGTCGGTGGAGGTGGGCTCCTACAGTGGGTCCAGGTGTGCTCCTGCATTGGGTCAGGATGGGCTCCTGCAGTGGGTCAGGGTGGGCTGTGCTGCAAGTTTCTCTTGCCTTTTGGTAGCAGTGATCCCTTTGTCAATTGAGTTTTCAAAACTTCTATTACACCGTTGGGTCTGACACTACCTGTCCCGGACTGGAGGCCTTTGCTAGGCTTTGGAGGGGGCTGTGCACTCATACTTGGATTGTGGGTGAGTGCAGTGCTTGTATTGGTTTATACGCACAATTATGAGATTCCTCCCCCAGTTCTATGCTTTCTAAGGCTTTACCTATAATAACCCCTGGTGACCAAGAGCCACCCTCTTTCCCAGGTTCTTTGGCCAGAAAGAGTGATGTCTTTCAGAGTTTTAGCCTGCATGTTGTTATATCAGACTGACTGGAGTTACCCTAAAGGCAAAGCTGTGAGAGAAAAGAGACAAAAAGTATGGGGAATCTACACTATACTTTCTCTGTACAGGTCTGTCTGGTCAGAGACCCAGCTTTGACTTTGGGATTTTACAATATCTGCTCAATCCTCCACCCTCACTACTGCGGAGCCCTGAATGTCCACAGTGGGGTTGGCCATGCAGCAGGGAGAGAAAAGAGAAACATCACCCCCCACAAAAAACCCGAAGGATTCACCCTGAACTCTTCACTTTTCCTGGCCCTATTTCCCCCCAATTTTTGCTGTCGCTATTCAATGCAGTTCCATAATTCTGAGTCTTCCTCAGGTGAAGGCTGGTAAATAAACAGACAATAAAACAAAACAAGCACGTCAGGCAATGTGCTGGTGCCGGTCACTCCTCTAGTTTTGAGTTCCCTCTTATCTGCCTGTCATCATTTGCTTTCTCAGAGCCCTCGGGTCATTGAGTTTTGTATTCTGTGCAGGATTTATACTTGTGACCCAGCTCTTGTGGTGTACTCCACCTTGGCTGCCACTGACAGTCTCTGCTCCAGTCTTAGGAAGCCTTGCAGAGCACTAAGTGATAGAGGGGCCCACTGACCACAGCCTGCACCTCAATAATCCAAAGGAAGTAATGGTATGTGCCCCTGTCTAAGTGTAGATGGAGATAGAACATTAAAGTGTAGCAAAATCTTAACAATTCATGAATCTGGATAAAATGAATAGAGTTCTCTATCTTATTCTTATAATTTGTATTAAATTTTGTACTATTTTTTAATAAACTAGTTTTTTAAAAAGACAAAACTCTGAAACATCTTCCATTTGAGAGTCTTTAAAATAGTTCAATGCATTTTACTTATAAAGCTGCTTTATTTTTTTCTTTTTTTTTTATTAAATCATAGCTGTATACATTAATGCAAACATGGGGTACAGTGTAGTGTTTTCATATACAATTTGAAATACTTTCATTGAGCTAGTCAACATAGACTTCATGTCATTTACTTAGTCATTGTGTCAAAACATTTATACTCTAGTTCTATAAAAGTACTTGTACCCTTGTTAGACAGACCATATAGGTGATCTTTCCAGTCACCTTCCCACCACCCAGCCACCCTTCTCCCCTCCCCTTCCTCACCCGCTCCCCATATTCTTAGGCTAGAATTAAGTTGTAGCTTTTGAGAGCCATAAATTAGTTTCATAAAAGGGCTGTGTACATTAGATACTTTTTCTTCCATTCATGTGATACTTTGCTAAGAAGAACATTTTCCAGCTCCATCCATGTAAACATGAAGGAGGTAAAGTCTCCATCTTTCTTTATGGCTGCATAGTATTCCGTGGTGTACATATACCACAGTTTATTGATCCATTTGTGGATCCATGGGCACTTGGGCTAAAGCTGCTTTCAAAAAGACTTTGGTGCCTCTTTACAACTTGTGCTTTGCTGGGCAGCATGGGCTGCCAACTTCAAACCTTCATGTTTTTATAACAGAATCTGTTCCTAGAGCAGTTCTGACAATTTCTTTTGCATCATCAATTCAGAAAGCCACCATTTTGTTACTAATAAATAATTGGATTCTAAAAACTGATAGAAACCCTTTAGGGAACCTTGGTTATGTATGTCTGTTAAAGATTTTGAAATTATTTTATTTTTATTGTACTAACTTGATAAAAACTCTGTATCAAAACAAGCACCACGGAGATGAACCTGATGAGGGTGCTCTATTCCAGCTGAACTGTGATGTCCTGCTGAATGATCACGAGGTCATGTTTTACTCTTTCAATACATTCATCAGGTATCCCAGGTGTTAATTTTCCATTTAGACAATGGTGAGAGCTGTCTTTTTTTATTGTTGCATTTTCTCATTAAAAAAAAAAAAAAAACTTGTTTCAATGACAGTGACATAGAACATGGCAGGTTTTGTTTTTCTGCCTCTTGGTATATTCCTTCCTCAGAATAATCCAACACACTCTGCTGCCCCAGAGATTATAGAGTTTTATAGCATCAGTTTACTCCATAAAAGTAACTTGGCATTTTGGAGTAAATTAAGGAACATTTTTATTATAAAAGTCTATGGATCATTCTAATTTATTACATTCAAATGAATTTGGGTACGGGGTATCTGGTGATTTATACTCTAGTCCATCTCACTGATGATTGTCTACATTTAATTGATAGTATTAGTAGTATATGTGAATTATTCAGTAGTGCCTATGCCTTCCTGGAATACTAACTTAATGGATGAAGTGGACAATAACAATTTACAAACAGATAAATGAGATGATTTTAAAGGGTGATAAGCAGGGTTTAATAAGACATAGAGGAGTAAGACTAAGGAACAGGAGGATTTCAGAGCAAGAAACACCAAAAGATGTAAGAAAAGACTCTGCCGTATCTTGAGGAACCAAGGGGAGGTCAGTGAGGTTGGAAGTTAATGAACTCAGGATGGGGGAGAATAGTGAGAGCTGACTGTTCCAGAGTAGGCTGAAAAGGCCATGATAAAAAATTGGAGTACGATACAACCATAAGCAAAGATGGAATCTTTACATCTTTTGTATTTACCTGGATGGATTTGGAGAACATCCTCCTAAGAAAAGTATGGAAAAGCAAGTCAAGTATCCAGTGTACTCAATACTAACATGAAACAAGTAGATTAACAACTAACTACATGACCGCGGGGGTGGGGGGGACACAACTAAAGTCAAGTGGGAGCAGAGGGAGAGAAGGGTGGGAGGATTTGGTGAGCTCTCACCTAATGGGTGCAGTAAAGGGACAGACGGCCCACATCCTGGGTGAAGGGCTCAATTACAACTTGGACATTATGTAACAAATGCAAACAATGTACCCTAATCATTTCTACCCATATATTAACTTAAATAAAAAATACAAGTAAGAAAAAAAGTGAATTGGAATTTTATTCTGAATGCTAAGATAAGACAGCAAAGTTTTATGTTTTAAGTACGAGACTTACAATACATATTTTTCTGATTGCCAAGTGCATAATAGATTGGGTGCATAAAGAATGAAATTAGGAAATCCAATTATGAAGCATCTGCTAAAATAACAGGAAATGATTTGGGGGTGGACTAAGATCGAGGCTGTTGAGATGGAGAAATGTGGAAGCACTGGGGTCATATTTTTGAGACAGAGTAAAAAATTCTAATATATTGGATGTTAGGTTTTGAGAGAAAGGGAAGTATTATGCCCAAATTTCTAGTTTGAGTAGTTGGTTGGATAATTATGCAATCCATTGAGATGGTGAAGAATCAGGGAGAAACATTTCAGAGGAATTCCATTAGGGATCTTGTTTTGATTGTCTTGAGTCTGAGATTGCCTGTGTAGCATGCAGATGGAGACGGCAGGTGGGGGGCGGGTGTTCTGTCTAGCATGAAGCTCAGACGCAAGTCTGGGTTAAAGACCTTAGGAGTTATTAACAGGTAAAAGATAAAATTATGAGATAGTGTGAAGGGGAAGGAGAAGGAGCCCTAAGATCTAGTCCTAATTAAAAACCCATTTAGCGGCTGAGTAGAAACGGACTCCATACAGGATAATGAAGAAAGGACAACAGGAAGGTAGAAAGAACATCACAAGAGACTGTTGTTCCAAAAGCTGAGGGAGATGAATGTTTCAAGTGGGAAGAAGCCACCGTGATAAGTATTATAGAAAAGCATAGTACAATCGTATGAGAAAAGTGTCCATTTTCATACGGCAATTTGGAGGTTGCTTGAGATAAGTAACATAAACTTAACATAAATTTTGGTGGAGTGGGGCAGTGCCAGATGGCGGTAGTTTAGAGAGTGAAAGGCAGAGGGGGAAGAAGAGAAAGTTGCGCATCAGACAGATGGGTCTTTTGAGATTTGGCCAGAAAGTCAGTGGGCGGTAGTGGTAGCCTTTTTGCTTTTTTAAACAGATTAAGTACACAAGAATATGGTCTTACATTAATGCAAACAGCTTAGTAGAGAGAGAGGTTGATAATGAAGAAGGAGAGAAGGTCTTGAAAAGGCAGGAAAAAAATGGGAGCCAGGGCAAAAATGGTGGGTTTTATCTCTTCACAGAACGATTCATTCTTCATTGTAATAAAAGGGTTGAAAGAATCAACAGATAAAATTATAATAGCTTATAATAGTTTTTTATATATTCTGTTGAGAAGATGAGGGAGCTGGTTTCTGTTGGTTTTAATTCCTTAGTAATGAATAAAATAACATCACTGTGTGGGGAGACACAGACGAGGGCAGGGAGAGAGGATTACACAGGGATAAATCTAAGTTTCTGGGCTTGCTATTAAATAATACTGGGTTATCAGGGGCCTTCACGTATAAAAGCCCACAGTGGAGGGAACTTGTAACATACGGTTAAAAAACTGGTGTTGCTGACATAATAATCTGGCAAAGTTATGAGAGATAACGGGGCTCTGTGCTCAATTTCATCTTGATCCTCTACATAGATAGCACATAGCATACACGTATTACTAATCATACCTACCAAATGACGACTGGATGACGATATTGCCTGAAGGGGGGAGATGTGGGATGAGAATTTATCCGAGTATTTTCAACACAGAGAAGAAAGATGTGAAGGCAGAAGAGGCAGCAAAGTTGTTGGCTCAGTGTTTTCCAACAGTAATTACATAGTAAAATAACGAGGACACTTAAAATTTAAAAGAAAAACTAATTCTTAGACCTCATCCTAAGAAATTCTGACTTAATTGTTATCAGTGAGGCATGGGGCAGGTATATTCGAAAATATCCTCAGATGTGTAGATTGAGGAGCCTTTGGAGGAATTAGTAGGGTAGACGATTGGGGGCGGGATGAATGAAACTAAGAGGCACTCTGACACAAGACGGGACGCGAGTTTCACCAAAGGGAAGAGAACTTCCTGATGCAGCCCAGAGACCTTGGACTCTGCCCTACATAGAGTTCCACAGAGAAATCAACAAGAACTGAGGTTCTGGGTTTTTTTTTTTTTTAAAGCATTGATGTTTTTGTTCAGAAAATCATTGTTGACATCTACAGCAGTAATTTTCTAGTATTGTAGACAGGAGCAGATTGCAGGGAAGTGGGAAAACAAATCATGGGAGAACGAATGGTTAATAAAATATGTTTAAGAAGCTTAAATTTAAGTAATTTGGAGAGATTGGTTATTCGCCGTAGGGTTTTCTATTTTTCCTTGTGGCCTGAATCTACCATATTTGAAATCATTGTAGGAATTATTGAATAGAAAGATAGATCTTTTTAGGGTCAAGTATCTCAGAGGAAGTAGCAGAGAAATTGTATTTAGGTCAGATACACAGATAACCTTGGGGAAAAGAGGGAATTTGTCCTTTTTTTTTTTTT
>CAUYQV010121915.1:0-28374 GCA_963574575.1 Galagoides demidoff
ATGGCATCACAGCTCATAGCAACCTCCAACTCCTGGGCTCAAGCGAGTCTCCTGTCTCCACCTCCCAAGTAGCTGGGACCACAGGCGCCCACCACAACGCCCGGCCATTTTTTGGTTGCAGCCATCATTGTTGTTTGGCGGGCCTGGGCTGGGGATTCGAACCCGCCACCTTAGGTGTACGTGGCTGGTGCCTTAGCCAATTGAGCCACAGATGCTGAGCCTTTTTTTTTTTTTTAAGATAGTCTCTCACTTTGTTGCACCTGGCAGAGTGTCGTGGCATCACAGTTCACAGCAACCTCAAACTTTTGGGCTTGAGCAATTCTCTTGTCTCAGCCTCCCAAGTAGTTGGGACTACAGGCACCCATCACAAAGCCCAGCTAGGGATGAAGTCTCCCTCTGGCTCAGGTTGGTCTCGAACTTATAAACTCAGGCAATCCACCTGCCTCAGTCACCCAGAGTGCTAGGATTATAGATATGAGCCACTGCACTCAGGCCGGAAATTAAGTCTTAATAATTTATTTTATTTCATCCAATAGATCCAAAATATTATCATTATCCCCTCAATATGTAACCAATATTCAAAAATTATGAATGAGAAATTTTATGTTCTCATTTTCATATTAAGTCTGAAACCCACAGTGGATTGTGCACCTATTAGATTTCTGTTTAGATTTGCCTCACTGTGAGTGTTCAATACCACCTGTGGGCAGGGCACTGCTCCACTGTCTCCAACACTCCCCCACTGTGGCATTCTCAACGCCACTCCACCTCCACCAAGAGGCCTTCCTTGACTGTCTGGCTGAGTTGTCCCATCATCCTTGATGTGCCTTTGCTGTCATTACGGCTCTGAAATGACCTCGTTGATGAATGGTTTAGTGCCTGTGTTCTCCACCAGGGTGCAGACGCTGCTGTTTGTACACTGGGGCACGAAGTAGGCACTCAGGGTGGACAAGTGGTAGGGGATGGGGATGTTGGGTCTGAGGCCCTTGTCTATCTACCTCATTCCAAATTCTACTTGTGGTGATGAGAGGCAGCAGTGGAATGTGTGTAAGCATGCGTGTGGGGGACATGTGTGCATACATACACACAGATCTCCCCTGGCCCCTCCCCCCACTTCTGAAAAGCAGGCCCAGAAGATGGGCCTCCTTTCAAAATCAGCCCGGCGCAGAAAAACGGCTGTGACAGCACAAAGCCGAGATTGAATCAGCGGCGGGCCCGATTGCCTGGTGACGGTTACAAATGATCTGATGTGGAAAAGACGGGATCAGATGTGTGCAGAACGACGGCTGCTCTGCGCCCCACATGCCAGACAATGGGCTGCTGGGCAGGCAGGCGGGCGGGTGGGCAGGTGGCTCCCAGGAGCACAGACTCAGCACGGAGTGGGTCCTTCCTGGGGGCTGGACTCTAGGCCTGACTGCCCACACATCCACTCACTGAGCCCTGCTCTGGCAGGGAGGTCATTTACACAAGGCAAAAAAACCCAAATGCCCAACACCTGGGCAGAATGTCCCCAATAAGTGACAGAGTGACTAGCTCTGGGCAGTCAGATGGTGGCTGAATTTGATTTTCTTCATTGGATTTACAGTTTCCAAATATTAAAAGATGTGTATTTTGTTCTCAAGTGAGAACCTTCTCCCTACTCCTTGCCCCTCAATCAGCCCCCAGTCTCTGTGCTCAGAACCTCACAAGGGCAGGTAGGAGGGGGTTGTACACAACTCCATGATGGCCAAAGGGTGGGGTGACTCCAGACCTGGGCTCCTAACCACTGAGTAATAAATATAGTTTTACTATGACCTACTCCACAGCCCTGTACAAGAAGGCTGGCTCCAGAAGGACTGTGTGGGTTGTCCAGGGTGCAGAGCAGAGAGGTAGTCAGGCCTCAGGCCTCACACACCCCTCTCTTGTCTCTTCCTACCCCAAGGTCAGGTACATAACAGATGCTTAATAAATCCACAGTTGCACAGAGGGATGGAGCCTTTTTTTTTTTTTTTTTGAGATGGAGCCTCAAACTATCCCCCTGGGTAGAGTGCCATGGCATCACAGCTCATAGCAACCTCCAACTCCTGGGCTCAAGCGAGTCTCCTGCCTTTGCCTCCCAAGTAGCTGGGACCACAGGCGCCCGCCACAATGCCTGGCCATTTTTTGATTGCAGCCATCTTTGTTGTTTGGCGGGCCCGGGCTGGGGATTCGAACCCGCTACCTTAGGTGTATGTGGCTGGCGCCTTAGCCCATTGAGCCACAGGCGCCGAGCCGAGGGATGGAGCCTTTATTGCCCACTGCTTCCTAACCTAATTGGCCCAGGGCTCACATTTTCCTCTGGTCATCTGCCCTGGCCCTTGGGGTCTCTCCCAACTTTGTTTCACTGCAGCGTATCACCTCAACCTGAGAAACCCCTCGGCACATCTGAGACACCCATGCCTTGGAGACCCGGGTGTTCCTCAATGTGTGTGGGCAATGCACGCCCCACTCCTAGCCTACAGGGTGGAGGCTCAAGGTCTGGGAAGCTTCTGGAGGAGGTCTGAGCAGGAGCCGAAGGAACAGCGGCTTTGTGCTGGGTCCACACCACAGCTCACATGGAGTATGGAGGTCTGCCCTGAGGTGTGGCTATACTCACTCCTCCCATTCTCCTGGGGCAGCAAAGGCTCAGAGAGGAAAAGGACTTGTCTAAGGCCACCAAGTCTATCAGACTCTAGAGGCCATGGCATGGCCATGCTGAGGAAATGCTGGGATTCTAAGTGTCTCACAGGACTGGCTGCTCCTGGGGTGGGAACAGGGTCATCTTCCTGGCCATGGTCCTGAGGGGCTGGAACGACTATAGACCAAGGGGGCCACCCTCTGGTCAGGTAAGTTACTCTTTGTGCCACCACCACCACCACCACGATGGCATTCTGCCAGTCTTCAATCTCTAGACCCACTCTGACCCCAACAGGGCAAAACAGCACCCTAACTAAAGTACAAACCCAGAACTCAGTTGGCACCTCAGCTCAGCCACTCACTAGCAAGACTGTCTGGAGTAAGTCCCTTGAAGCCTCAGTTTCTCCATCTGAAAAATGGAATTAGAAATCATGCCTTCCTTGCCAGCCTGAGCTCTAAGCTGGATGAGGCATATATTGCATACGCTACCTTTGAACTGCCCATCCTCAGTTCTCACCATTATGACACAACAGGATGGGGCTGTTGTGAAGGATTTGTCCTTCGTCACACAGTAGCCAAGGGGCTGTGGTCCCTGAGCTCCAGGACCCAACCAACTCTAACTCTCAGGGACAAAGCCCTGGACTCACTTGGGTTACAGCAGGGTGAGGGTGGCTGCAACAAGTGCATTCACCAAACCCTGCCTGAGCACCTGCAGAGTACAGGGCTGCAGGGACCCAGAGAAGCAGCAGACACAACAAAAGTGACTAAGACACATGCCTGGCAACCACAGCCCCAACCCCAGATGGGGTTTCAGGGAGCCCAGAGTGGAGGGGTCCTTCACAGGACAGCAGGCAGCTTTCTGGAAAAGGAAATACCTGAGTGCCCCAATGGCAAGGGTACCACCAGGGCTTCAGTGAGCCTGACAAGCCAGGCCTCCTGGAGCTATCAGGGGTCCTCAAACTACGGCCCGCAGGTCACTTGTGGCCCGCCGAGGACATTTATCCAGGCCACTGGGTGTTTTTGCCGCTGCTGCCTGTCCTGCTTAGCAGCCAAATTGTCCTGGGGCCTGCAGTCTGGCCCTCCAACAGTCTGAGGGACAGTAAACTGGCCCCCTGTTTAAAAAGTTTGAGGACTCCTGAGCTAGATGAAAGGTGTGGGGTGGAGGAATACCCCATGGCAGATGCCACAGGTAGTACTATTTGGTCAGTCACTTGCCCACGGAATCATCCTAACCTTCCTGGGGTAGGGACTATTATCTCAATCTTGCAGGAGGAGAAACTGAGGTGCAGGGAGGGGAAGCCCCTTGCCTAAAGCCATCTGGTAAGGGACTGGCAGAGCAGGCATCTGAGCTACTTCTGGCTCCCTGATTGTTAACTATAGCACCCACAGCCCCCTGTGTAGGAGGAGAGTTGGGCTTCAGGGCAGGGGCAGGCCAGCTGCATGGTGTAGATGAGGGAGGGGTCCGGAGAGGCCTCAAAAGCCAGGCTGAAGCTTTGGCACATCATCCACAGACAAGAGGGAGCCATGGAAAAGGTGTGGTGGTTACAGTGCAGACAGCCCCAGACAGCTCCTCTGTGTGCCACCTGTGCAACCGTGGACAAGTCACCTAATCTCTTCATGCTTCAGCTTCCCCATCTGTAGAAAGCAGCTGATAATATACCTACCCCACAGATCAGTGAGGTGGATTTTTAGGTACTTATTACATTAAAACAACAAAAAAGAAAAAACTGAAAGCTGGTAGACTGAGGTAGTGCCCAGTCGTGTTTGGGGACAATCATGACCACTGGGCCTGCTCCCACCTTTTGGCCTATGTGGGTGCCAAGCCAGGGGAGGGGGGTGACAGCGGCGTCTCCCAGGCTTGCTGGGGCACGCGCCAGCATGTGCATGCGTGTGTGCGTCTGTGTGTGTTGCTGCAGCAGCTTCTATGCAAACATGTTAATTTGTTTTCATTTTGTGTTTTTTTTCCCTCGCAGGATAATTGGGTGAGTTTGAAGTCTTGGCGAGGCTGCTGATTATAGCTATTTGGGTGGTGCCCTCGTGGGGCCTGGGCCTGCCTCCTGCCTCTGGTGGTGAAGGCAGCGGCTGGGAGTGTCTTGAGGGGTTCAAGAGAAGCCACTGGGTTCTGAGGGCTCTTGCTGGCTGGAGATGGCGAGGCATGCTGGGACCCCCGACATTTCCCTTACCCAGATGGCATCCTATCACTGCAGGGTGCAAATCCTGCCCACAAACAGGTTTTCTTTGCCCTGTTTGCTGTGTTAAAAAAATCTGTGACATGGTTGACAATGTTCAAAAGGAAAAAAAAAATACTAGATAGAATTCCACCTAAAATTCTTATTGTCTGCTTTCTCTTGAAGTAAAAAAAAGCCCCAAACCTGACAGCTCTGGAACCACTGAGCCCATCCCCAAGGCCAGCTGGCGACTGCTCTGCTCCTCAAGTTACCTGCCTGGCTTCCACAGGCACCTGTGTTTTCTACCTGGAGAAGGGTGTGGGCTCTGGAGTTAGGCAGTTCAAAGTGTCCTTGGCAGCCATGTGACCTTAGCCAGTATGAGGCTTTCTGAGCCTCTTTTCTCCTCTGTAACCCATTGCCTGGCCTTGGGAGGATTCAAAGGAGATGGAGTTTTCAGGAGAACATAGGGGCTTGATAAGTGTTTGAGCTGGAACAGGAGTGCCCTGCTCTGCAGCATCTGGCATGTGGCTTCATCCTTGCACATGCAGCCTTGTCATTGACCTGTTTGTGTCTGTTTCACCCTGGGGACAGGGTCTTTGAGGGCTGAGCCTGTGACTCTGGTTCAGACATAAGTAAACACCTACCACGCATGGCACCATGCTCCAAGAGGTGGGAGAAAGGGAGAAAGGGCTGAGTGGAGCTCTGGAGATGAACAGGGTATAACACTCTTAGCCCTGCAGAGAAGGCACCTGTGTGCACGAAAAGGGGATGGTGAAAGCACACCTGGCAGAAGCCACAGCCTGAACAAAGGCACAGAGGAAGGAATGGCCTGGCAGATGGAAGCTCACCCCAGGTTGCTGGCTTATGCTGTGGGAAGCCAAGTGGCCTTTGGGGGGTTCCTATGTGTGGTTCTGGGTCTCCCATAGGGCTAGGCTCACAAAAGGGACTTAGTGTTTAGAGTGGACAACTGCCTCTCCCTGGAAAACCACCCTCCCTGTGTTTCTGGTCTTCTTGGGACCCTGGGACTCTTGATAAATCACTTTAGCTATCTAATCCTTGGACTGCTTGTGAAATGAGGCTGTGGCAGGGATCCGGTGAGACAATCCCTGCACATGCTTATGTTTCTGAGAATCCCTACCATCCCCTACTGCCTCAGCTTGTCCTTTTACCTCTCCCAGAAGGCAGAAGGAATGCTGGGAAACCCCAGCACTTTTGCATGGCCTGAGCTCAGCACTACCGAGTCTCAGCACAATAGCACTCCCCAGTGCCTCGGGAGGCGGGTTCTATTTCATTCCCATTTTTCAGCTATGGAGATTGAGGCTCAGAGACAGTTTAATGAGAAGAACAGCCCTCAACCAGGTCCTGTGCTTGCCTCTAGCCTGGAGGCTGGCTAGGTGGAGGGATGGGATGGGATGGATGCTCAGTGCCCACTCAGGGATAGAGACCACCAGCTGCCTTCCTGATAGGTTTCCTCCACTTAGGGCTTTAGTGACAGAGCAGACCTGGAAGCCTGGTTCCCAGCACCTCTCTCTGTTCTCCCTCCAGCCTAGCCCAGGGGAACAAGCACCTGGAATTGCAATCCTGGGCCCCAAGGGTGTAGTGCAAAGAGTAACTCCATGAAGAGCAAAAGCTTTGAGGTTGGACAAATTCCTGCCCCATTACTGGCTGCTTGGTCATGGGGAGTCATTTGTCTTTTCTCAACCTCAGTGTCAGTTCAGTTGTGACAAGGGACTACATCCTGCAGGGTGGGTGCAGGGTCTGGCCACCTGCAGGGTGGGTGTAGGGTCTGACCAAGTGCTGGCACATAGTAGGCCCACAGAAAACCAGGTTAATGGTTGCCTGTGGCTCCTCTAGCAGCTAGAGGCCCCCAGGAAACAAGAGGAGGAGGCAGGGGAAATGACGACAGGTTCCCTGGCCTGTCCCCTGGGGTTATCGGGCAACCCTCACCGGAGGGCTTGGGCCTCCCTGGTCACACAGGGTGGCAGCTGGCAGCACCTCCTCCCCCACTGAGAGTCACACAAAGGGGCCTCTATTCCAGTTTTAAGCATTTGTCCCTGGCCAGCCAGGCCACACCCCCCTCTCCCCACTCTGCTGGCTGCCCAGCCTGGCCCAAGCCTACACAAAGCCCAGCGTGTCTCTGCGGAGCCAGCCTGCCCTCAGAAGACCCTGCCCACAGAGAATTCAGGAGCGCAAAAGGGTCCTGGGAAGGGTGTGTGATGTGTGGCAGGGCCTCATTCATGCCCAGGTCACTATGGGAGGTGCTAGGAACATTTCAGAGTGATGAACCTGGGTACCAATCTGCCTCCAGCTTCCCTACTCCTAGCTGTGTAACCTTAGGTTAGTTCTAACCTCTGTTTCCTCATTTGTACAAGGGTGACCATGGCAATAATATGCCCACCTTCCTGGGCTGTCAGAAGGTTCAGGGAGGTGACTTGGAGCCTGATACACAGTCAGCACCCATCACTTCAGAGTCAGATAAGAAACTGTGAGGGGTGGACAGGCAGGAACAGGGCCAAGCATGTTCTCAGCATTCCCCTCCTCGGTCCTGCCTTAGAAGCCTGCTGGGATCAGGCCCCTGGTGGGATGGCACCACCTTCTAGAACATGCCATGTCTACTCTCTACCCAGTAAGGTTTGCAGTCTGTGGGTGCTGACCCCCCAGGCCAGGTCTGAGCCCATAATGCCCTGGGCCCATCTCCAGGAGCCAGGAAGACAGCAGTTACTATTTGTTAAATATCTACTGTATTTGAGGACTTGCAGCTACACCATCTCCTTTCAACCCTACAGTTATCCTGAGGGAGTACAGCAGGATGGCACAATGGTTACAGGCTCTGCAGCCCCAGCAACCTGGGTCTATTTCCCATCCCCACCCTTTTGGACTCACCTAGTACTCAAGCCTCACATTCTCCCTGTTGATAAGAGAAGAGAGGCAATTCACCCTCAAAGCCTGTGTGCAAAAAAAAAAAAAAAAGAGAGATAAAAACAGCATGATGTCCTCAGGACCCAGCAAGCTTGAAATCCTGACCACTGGGCTACTACCCCAACTTAAAGGAGGGGAAAACTGAGGCCCAGTGCTTGGCTTGCAGGAGGCAGGCAGTAAACCCAGAGAATCATTCTAGAAGATGCAATAGGGATTCAAAACCAAGTCTGGTGCGTGCTGAACCCCTCTTTTCAACTTGAAGATTTTGTGAACAGTTTTTAGCATTTTTTCCCCTCTTTCTCAGAGGTCTTCAGCTCTGTGGGCTGTGCATCTTATGAAGGACAGGGCAGGAGGCCCAGGCCAGCAGCCCGACCCCCAGGAACCCTTGCCCTGCCACACAAAATCCCCCTTTCTCCCTCCCACCCGCTCAGGGCAGCCAAGTGAACAGCAGAATACTAAGTAATTAAGCCGGTGCACACCATCCGGGTGCCCGGGAACACTGTGGAGTTTCCCTTTTATGTTTATAGCAATTGTATGAAAATGTGCAACATGGAGCGGCACCAGCTGACAAATGAGACGAAACAGACAGGATTCCGGGCCGGCTTTTTTCTGGGCCTGATTGGCATTAATTGTGAGCGTTTACAAAGCACAACTCGGCGCCTGACATTTGCTTCAAGCGAACGTTTCCTTCTAATAGTTTTAATGATTACAAAGGGAGCTGGTGATCACTACTGGGTGGGGAATAGGCTGTCTAGTGCCTGGGCTGGGCTCACCTGTGTCCCAGGAGATGGTGCCCAAGTCCCATACTCCCCTGCTATGGCAGGGCTGAGCCAAGGGCCAGGCCTCGGGCACCAGAATCTCCATTTGAGGCCTGGCTGTTGGCACATCCCAACTGCCAATTTGTAAAGCTGACGAGGAAACCCACAGGCACAGACCCAGGAGTGAGAGAGGGAGGAGCAGAACAGCAGGACTGGGCTGGCCTGGCTCTGAGGCTAGGAAGCCTCAGTTTCCTCATCTCGCCATGGGGGTAGGAAGATGTCTACAAGCCAGATGCTGGCTGCTGTTTTCTTGTTGTGTGTCCTTGGCCAAGTGCCTTCCCAGCCCTGGGCCTCACCCTCCTTACTAAGAACATGAAGGGCAGGGACTTGGTCAGTTGGAGTCACTCAGACCAGGGTTCCAGGACCAGTTCTGGCCTCTTTTCAGTTGCACAACCTGGGGAGAGCCCCTTAATCTGTCTGAGCCTCAGTTTCTCTCACCTGCAGAATGGAGTTCAATGGAGCTCACAGGCCCTCTAGGTTGCAGGGTGGTTTCTAGACTTCAATGAGAAAGAGTAAAAACCCTCAATTCTTGGCAAGCCAAGTCTATGTCCCATTCTCTCCGTGGAGAATCTTCCAAATAGCTCCCTCATGCAATCATTTATTCACTCATTCATTCAGTAGACATCAAATATCCTGGTTAGGAACTTGGGAAGACATCAATGAACAAAGCAAAGATACTCAAGCAAAGATGCTCTCTTAAGAGGATCCCAACATCACAGTGGGAGAGAGAGGACAGACACAGAGATGCACTTCATATGCAGTATCCCACTGACTTTTCACCCCCATCTAAAAGAGGAAGAAACTGAGCCACAGAGAGGGACAAATGACAGTCTGAAGATACCCAGCTGGGATAAGGTAGCATGGGACTCAAACTCTAGCAGGCTGCCTCAGGTAAGTAAATCAGAAGCCCCTAACAAAACCAGCCTACTCAGGCCCTGCAGGGAAGGCCCTGGAGAGCTGACCGCTGGCCTAAATGGCCTTTCCAATCTTGGGTGGGGCTCATCTGCAGAGCCAGGCTGGGCACCAAGGCAAGAAAGGAATCATTTGTGAGCCTTGGGCAGCCCTATCCTCCTGGGGTTCCATTTCTTGGGTAGAAATGGGATAGGACATGTCCTGTCCTTGGTGCCCCCAAAACACTGCTCACTCACATATTCCCATGAACACACTGTGCGGTGCCTATTCCATGCCAAGTCCTGATCCAGAGGCCACACAAACAGCATCAGCCAGGTGGCTGGGAAAAGCAGAGGCAAGGTACTTTAACCATGGCGCAGTGTATGCAAAGGTCTACAGGTGCAAGAGAACCCAGTGGGTTCAGGAAGTGCCAGCACTTTGTTGAGGCTGTAGCATCCTCTCAGCAACCAGGCTCCAGCTTCTAGGTGGACCCCATGGGGTCCTCTCACCCTTACTCTACCTGGCCCCTGGCTTTGGCAGGCCCACCCTGCAGGAAGCCTCCAGAATGGGTCCCAGCTCTGTGCTTGGCTCCTGCCAGAAAAGCTTTGGCAATTATTTCTTTTAGAATTCAGTTGGGGGCGGGGGGTGGAGAGAAAAACAAAAAAAGGGGGGGGAGATTCTTTTTCCCTTTTGCATATGGTGGCGCAGATGGTCCCATGATCCATAAAAACTGTTTGCAATTAAACTCCCACTTTGCATGGCTGGATTTGTCAGTTGTCTGAACCACAAGTGTGGGGCTCCACAGTGACAGGGAGATAGGATGTGGGACAGGGTAGGGCAGGGCAGGATTCAGCAGGATGGGTGGAGGCCCTGAAGCTTGTGCTGGGCTTAGGGCCTGAGCTGATGGGGTGTTGCAGCCACCATGCCAGCTCCCTCTCTAGGCGTCCCCCAACCTTCGCCAGGAGTCGGAGCAAAGCCAGGCAGCTGGGGTGGGGTTTGGCAGAGTTTCCCTGCCCAGCAGAGACTTGGCCAGTGCTGGGTGTCCTGGCTGTGGGGGTAATGAGGGTAGAAAGAATGGAGCTAATCACCACTCGGCCCCTGCCAGAGGGGACCCAGGATAGGCAGGAGGGTGGCTGGGTAGTGAGAGTCGTAATGGGGGTCCAATATGCAGGTTCAAAATGGAACCTCTGGCCTACTTGGCAGAAGGGATGTACAATGATGCCAGGAAGGGATGCCAAGGGCCAAAACTGGCTTCTTTCTCATCCCCAGAGAAAGTGGCCCAGCCTCCTTATATTCCTTTGGAAGCAGGTAAGGAAATCAAGGAAGGCACTAAGAATATCTCACGGGTCTGAGCTCCCCCTGCCAAACCAATAGGCTCTCTGCATTTAGGACTCTTTTCAGAGGGCTCCAGAATGGGGGCCACCACCCCCCACTACCCCTGGGCTCAAAAATGCTAGCTTGCTACTGCAGCTGCTGCCCCGGGACACTTGCTTGTTTGGGTTAACAAATGCATCATTTGGCTTTGGGAAATCCTGATATCACTAATAATTGTTCCCTGATGAAAAGAAATAAGGCCTTGATACCCCCTTCCCCCCACCCCCTCCAAGCTGGGAAAGAAAAGTCATAAAAATAGCTTGTTATCTCACCTATTGAGGCTCCGACTGGATGTTACTGCTAATTGGGTATAACATCCTTGTCTTGTTCTCTCAGAAGCTAAATCAAGAAAGCGCCACTGCTGCGAACTAATTATATCTCCGGCCTGCAGCCTGCAGCTTGTCTCTCCCTTTATTGAGTTAAAAAATGGTCACGAACCTTCATCTTTCATCCCCCCAAGCGCTGGGCCAACACTGCCCGCCAGGCGTGGCTGGCAAGGCACAGACAGCCCAGCAGGAAGGTATAGGAGGACTCCTGGGGACAGGCAACAGGATGGGGAAGTGCTGGGAGGGAAGCTACTACCCCAGGTAACTGCCTGGCCCCCTCTCCTGCCCCTCACTGCCAGGTCTGATGTTCAACTTTCCCTGGGGAGAGGGACTCTGGCCTCTCTCCTCCATGTAGCTGGGCGCCTGGGGAGGTCAGCAGGGTTTAAATCCCAGGAGGAGTCACTCATTTATTCATTCAACCAACATTTCTTGGATGCCTATCTACTGTGTACTAAGCCTGTTCTAAGCTAAAGCTTCCAGTAGATCAAAGGTAGCCCCAAGCACCCTCAGCCTGAGTTCATAGAGGTGTTTAATCTCATGTACTCATCTGCTCAAAGTTTCACTGTAGGAGGTAAAGTCCAAATGCTAGGGCCAGCCTTGGCTCCTTCTATAGTCCCCTCTCTCTCCACATGCTGATGCCTCAATCTAAACACTCCAGCCTGCCTGCCTCTGGGCTGCCTCTCATACTGTACTCATAATGTCCCAGAAGGTCATTCTCAGATCTGCCTGTCAGAAGCTCACCAGTCTTTAAGGCCTCAGAATAAATGGCACCTTTTCCAGAAAGGCTGTCCTGCCTGCCACCCCCAGCCCTGCCCCAGGCTGTGAACCTTCAGACTTGGGTTTGCATGCCAGTTCAGGAGCCACTCAGCTTACCCAGGCTGAGCCTCAGTTTCCTTATCTCTAAAATGGGCCAAGAATTCCTCCTTGAGGTGGTGAGAGGCATGTTCCAGGTGCTCTGCAGAATGCTGAATAGAGCATGCCCATGAAGGACCTAGCTCTCAGGAAGAGCTCAATAAATGCTAACTCTTATTATCATCTGGACTATAAGCATCTGGAATCTGCAGGATGAACATGAGTCCCTCTGGGAGTTGGAGGAAGGTAACATAGTTCTACACTTAAAAGGCTTTTATGGCTGAAGAACCACCCAGATCCCCCCAGATCTCTTGCTCTGGCACCCTGGTCCTTTGAACCACACAGAGCCATGCCAGAGGCACCCCTGAGCTCATCAAGGAAAGGCAGGCAACCAGTTTCAGCTTCTAGGCCCTGCTGATTGATTGGCGCTGCCTGCCCAGAACCCTGGAAAGAACCCAAGGTCAAGAGAAAAACTCAGCAGGGGAAGAGGGCAGCAATTGATTGGCAATGTCTGCCAAGGACACAGCGGTGTAAGGCAATGAGGCCTGCCACAGATTTGCCATCCTTGACATTTATGAAGGACGTGGCTGAGTCTGGGTTAGGAGGGGTCGGAGTTGGGGGGTGACCTGCTCAAGGTCATGCAGCTCAGAAAACAGCTGCCCCAGAACAGGTTCCTTTCAGGCCCCTACCTAAGGATCCTCCACGTAGGAGGCCCATACCCAGTACCCTCAAAGGTAGAGGAAGACGCCAAAGCTTGTGCAGATAATGAAGGATATTCTGTTGACCTGCCACCTGGCCCTGGGCTATTGCTTCACCTTGCTGAGCCTCATTCCTTGATTCACACAACAGAGATTAAAAACACCCTTCACAGAGTGATTAAATGCAAGAAGAAAATACTGAAGTAGGAAGCTATGTCTGGCACACAGCAGATACCAACAGTGTCCTGTGATTCTTGTAAAAGGCAAAAGTATTTAAAAGAAGTCTCTCCCCCCCCCCACCAAAAAAACTCCAGCAATTACAAGTGCCACCTCCTCCAGGGAGCCCTCCCCAGATACCCTAACCATAACTAAGAATTGCTAGCTCTGGTTTCCTTTAAGAGACAAGAGGTAGAGAAAGGTAGGGCCCACATCCAGCTTGTTCACTGCTGTGTCCCCCTGCTTGTGGCATAACACCTGCACATTGTGAATTTCTTCACGGTAGCGATTAACCCACTGTTCTGTGATGGTGTGTCTGTGGCCTCTCCCTTGGTATACATCACCTCTCAAGACACATCTTTGTGTCCCCAGCACCTGGCAGGGAGCCTGGCACAGAGCAGTGAATTTCTCTGAATGAATAGATGAATAAAGAGCAAAAATAGCAGTTCCTGTTTACTGCCTGTTTGCTATCGGTTACTGCCAAGCCTTGCAGCTGCCCTCTAAGGTGGTCCCTTGGCCCATCACAGATGAGGAGACTGAGGTCATGCAGATGCTAAGAAGCAGAGCCAAATCTCAAATTTAAGCCTGGGGATTACATGTTGAGGCCCTGCCACCTCACCTTTGCCTACCCACCCCTCGTGCCAAGTTCAGACCTGAACTCTGTGCCACCTTTGCTCTAGCAATGAGTCCTGGAGCAAAGAGCTTGTAGCTGGATCTCCCTCCTCCTCCTCTAAGGAGGCCCCCTCCCCACAGACTCTGGGTCATTAAGTTCTGCGTCATTAAGTCCCTGTCCCCAGGAGCCTGTTCACAGCCAATCTCACCCTCACCCCCTGACCTCTCAGGCCTTTGTCCCTTGTGCCCTCTGAACAATAGCAGGGGCTCCCAGGGCCCCAAACAGCTGCTATAGCTGGGACACTGGCTTGCTGTGGGGTCAGGGGGACTGGCTGGGGCCTGCCTGAGCCCAAACCACTCAGTTCTGAGAGGATCAGCCAAGACTATCCTCAGAGCTCCCCCAAGCACTCTACACACTCAAAGCTCATCCCACTAACAAGCCCCTGAATGAACTGCAATTACGTTCTTGACCAAATAAACTGATGCCCAGAGAGGTAAAGCAACTTGTTTGAAGACACACAGCCTATGAGAGTCCAGAAACTGAAGTTCTAGCCCAAGCTCTCTGCTAGCCTCTAAGGTTCCCAAATCACATCTTTCCCTATCCCCAGACATCTTCATCAGTTTCACTCTCCCTCTGGACCCCATCAGGGCCTTAGCTCAGCACTCAAAGCCCCTGCCAACACCCTCCTAGGTGATCTCCCTTTTACTTCTGCCCTTTTATAAGCTCCCTCTGCCCTTCCTGGTCATACCCTTTGGGTTCTCAAATTCCTTTTGACAATGACCCCCTCATTCACTTCACACTGGACAGATCCACTCAGTCTTCAGGGCCTAGAGCAAAACTTCCTCTCTATCTGGATACCCTCCACAACCGGCTGTGATTATTCCCTTCTCTGTGTCTCTTCTCTCCCCTGCTCCAGCTCTGTCCAGAATTCAAGTTAGTTGCAGATTCATGTTACCCCCAATCGAGGCTGTGGGCTGTCTGCTTCCTTAGAGCTTTGCCACCAAGACAGGTTGCCCTCCTCCAGTCTGATGCCAAGTGTTACCCAGTGGAACCCTCTCACCTCTGGTCACCAACAAATCTCATACTTTGACACTCCCTGGCTTTCTGATCTTGGGCAGCCAGGTACCTCCTGTTTCCTCTCCAACAAAATGAAGATAATATCAGCACCTGCAGCACCTGCATTTCTTAGGGTTATGATATAAACTCTAGAAGGTTCCAGGCTGGTTACCTCTAACCAGGCATGATTACCATTATAGCACATGAGTTTGGCTATGTGGCTCTCCTTCTCCAGGGCCTCCACTTCCCCATCTGTGCAGTGGTACTAACCCCACCCACCGGAATGCAAGCTCCCTATCCCAGGGACCCTGTCTTTTGTTTGAAGCACCCAGTAGGCACTCTAATTTCTCAATTAAGGGATGGGTGGTCCAGGTGGAAGGAATCTTTCTCCCTTCCCAACCTCCACCCCCCTCCAGAATCTCCCTCCCCACCCCCAGCCCATGCAGACTAAAATAGTCATTAGGCAGATTTCAAAAGATGTCAGTAGCTTATAATTATAGTAGACATCCTTCTGAGATAAAAGTGATTACCTTGGATGCAAATCACTTAGCAACCAATCAGGGCAGCGGGCGGTGCCCGCGGAGGTGACCGGCCGGCAGCACAGCCCTCCTCCAGTGGCCCGCACCGCACAGGCAGAGAAAGCGCACAATAGCTCTTGACACGCAAATGGGTTAACACAATAAAGGCAGCTCCAACCGCTGCTGGGGGAGAGCTGCAATTCCTGGCCCGCAGGAGGTAATAAAGCGGCCCTTTTGTGCGCGCCTCCTCGTTCTCACCCCCGCCCCGAGCCCAGAGGAATCGCCGCCTGATTGAATTACGGTTCATGAATATGAGCTGCTTCGCTGGCTTCCTCCGGTTTGTGAGGAATGGGAAGGCAGTGGGGGCAGGAGGAAGGTCGGGGAGAGGCCCCCTGGGCGAGTCCCAGCTCTACTGCTGGAACTCAGATGGGAGCCACATGTTCTTGTCATGCAGGTGGGGGCCCCAGTGGACAGAGGTGCCTCTGGCAGGGGCAGCAGGAAAGATCCAGGCACCTGCCCTGCAACAAACTGGGTTCCTTCCATCCTTGGCTCCAAGAGACTGGAAGAGCTCTTCAAGGCTCTGTTCTGAGTATGAGGCTAATAGTAACCATGAGAATGTGCATTTACTGAGTGCTTACTATACGCCAACAGCTATGCTAGGCCCTCACTGAATTCTCACCAAACCCTAGGCAGTCAGTGCTATTATCAGATGAGAAACCGAGGCTCAGAGATGCTAATGTACTCACCCAAGGTCACACAGCTTGCAAGCAGTGGGCTGGGAGTAGGACCCAGGGCCAACCCACTTCAGAGCCTGGCTCTTAACCTCAAGCCACTGCCATCCCTGGGGAGCCTCAAGTCTCTCACCAGGGAGTTAAGCAGCCAGCTCTAACCAGGTCTGGTCCAGGCTCAGAAGGGATAGGGGATGGATGAGCTTACATGGAATTAGCCAAGTGAGAAGGATTACTGGGGTTGGGGGGGTGGGAGGGGCGCCAACCTTGAGAGAGGAGACTGCCTCCAGACCTGAGAAGGCTTCCCTCATGGTATAGGAAAGGATGTCCAGATGTCCAGGGAGCCCTCACTGAAGCCTCTCCCCTGCTTAAACCTTTCCCATCCACCTGAGGCTCCAGGACATGGCTGCCTCTTCCCCCATTAAACATATCCTGGCACAAGGGCCCACAGACATCAGTGGGTGGCTCCAGAGCCAGTGGCCCTACCCAAAACACCCCTCATTCCTCTGCCTTTTCATGATTCACCTGGCACCCATCCTCAGGACCCTTCCCAACCCTCCAGCTGGGTCAGGAGCATATCTACCAAAGTTGCCCTTGCCCATCTACATCTTGGGAAGGTCCCTCAGCTGCCAGGAAGGTGTGGGGAGGGAGACAGCCTCACCACCCTCTGCCATCCAAGCAAGCCCAGAGGGGCAGAGGACCAGGAGGCGAGGTGGGTTTCATGCCACATTTTCCCTGCCTCAGGGCTAGAGAAGGGGGTCCCTGGGGAGTGTGAGGAACAGGCTGACCACAAGGCCAGGGCAGAAGTTGCTACTCTGTCCTTTTGGCAATGAGAAACAAGGATTCTCATTTTGGTCTGGACAAGGAATCTGATGGGCCACACTCCATAGCTGACAGCCCAACCCTGACTCCTACAGAGATCCCTGTCTAACAAGTAGGGGATCCCTGTCTCCCTTCTACCCATGGGAAGAGGTGGTGAGACCCAGGGACTCTGGAGCACATTACTTCCTCCGTGTGAGCCTCAATCTCCTGCCCTATAAAATGGGCCACAGCACATGAGCTTTTCCAGGGAGTAACTGAGAGCATGTGAAGTGCCTGGCACATAGGGAGACGCCAAGAAAGCTGGCACTCCCTCCTGCTCATCGTCTGGCATGCTGAGTGCCAAGCCCAGGGAGCTGAGAGAAAGGAACAGAAGGAATCGCCCAATTCTGACAGCCTTTCCCTCTGCCTTGGCTGAGGAAGTGTAAATACTCTACGGAGGGCCTCCAACTGCCTATGTTTGTGAATCTCTGGCGCGCACTCTTGAGTTTGTTTCTAAACTGGGAAGCTTCGAGAGGCAGAGCAAACAGCCCTTCTGCCCACCTCTCCCAGATCTTCCCCAATCTGCTGTTGCTCCTCTGTCCTCGGAAGCCTGTGTATTTAACGACACCATTTCAGCTGGAAATACCATCTCCCTGCCAAGCCCCCCAAAGCAGCTCCGCTGATATTTACTGACCTGTTAACTAGCTAGAAAGCCTGGTAGGAGAATAGAAAAAATGCTCACTATATACTCTGAGGCCTGGTGTCTCCTAATGACCCAAACACACACTCCCCTGCTCTCACTCCATGATACTGAAGCAATGACACAGATTCAAACCTTTTCCTAGAAATGTGATCACAGCAGTTTCACCCATATCCGACACTGGCAGTAATTGCTGGAAGGGACTTAGAAGAAGAATCACAGAGCTAGCAGCACAATGCTAGCTGGCAGGGGAGTTCTTCTCTGGGCCTTTGCAGGGAACAGGGCCAGTGCTGGGGTGTGTGGGAGAGGGAGGCCTAGTGGCTGATGCCCATCAAAGCTGGCCCCTGGCAGAAACACACTTTATTCAGACCTTGGCACTGACAGGCCTGTCTTACCCAACGTGCATCACCCTGTGCTTGTCAAAGTCATCTTAAACACCAAAAGAAGAAGGGGGCAGTCAGGAGTTTGGCTTGGCCAAGGCCCCTCACCTTGGGGTTGACCAACAGTTTGATCCCCTGGAGTCTACACTTTCCCTGGCTGAGGGTGGGGCACCCACATTTTCCTGAGGAGAAGTAGCCTGCTTGAAGGCTGGAAATGCACATCTCTCTGTGCACCCTTGGTACTTCAGGTTGATTGCTGGCTGAATATATGGTGGGGTTCAAGGAGGTCTCCTTTTTAGCTCCCTTTTGGAAGCAGAAACTCTTTCTGGGAGGCCTGAGCTCCCAAGCACTGCCAGGCTACATGGGCAGAGCTCTGAACACCTGTCCCTGGGGGGGAGGGGCACCAGCAGGGACAGCTGGCACTGCCTCCCTCCCCCATCTCATGGGGCACTGAGGATTTAGGTCAAAGGGCTGCAGTGGGGGTGGGGGGTGTCAGCTTTCACTCCTCCACTACCCAAAGGCATCCAGCCCTGCCCCTGCTCACTGTGATCCCGCCCCCTCCGGTCTTGGGTCAAGACAAGTCACGTCGCCAAGGCAACTCCGGTGACATCAGAGGCTGGGCAGTGTCGTCACGCCACGGCCCCCACTGGGGATGCCACCATCCCTTGGAGTTATTTGTGGGAACACGGTTGGGATGAAGGACCCCAGGGTCTAGCCCCAGAGGGCACAATCTTGAACCGCGGCCACCTGCGTGTCCAGGATCTCACATCCCCCTCTCAGTCCTTTAAAATCTCTGGGGCTGCTGGGGAGACCCTCAACGCTGTGGCATCCTGGCTGCCCCAACCCCCTCGCATACGCTAGAGTTCCCGGGGAATTTTCGGATGATGGAGCTTCTACCTTTGTCTGTTAGCTTTACGGTGCAGTGACCTTTACTCTCTGGCATCCGCCCCGCCCAGGGCCCCGCGGAATCCCCAGAACGGGCCCCCAACCTCCACCCCAGCTGGCTGGCCAGTCCGAAGAAGTTGTCTGTGGGAGGGAAAGGGGTAGACAAGGGCACCGCTGATTTAGGACCTCCAACGGCCTAGAGACCCTTTATGTCCAACCTGGACTGTTCGGACACCAGGGAATGCCCCCATCCGCCCCGTGCAACTCACCGGATCAGACAGGCAGTCGAAGGGCACCAGGTCTCAGCGTCCACGACGCTCCACTCGGTGGGTCGCAGCCATGCAAGGATGGCAGAGGCTGCCTTAGGAAGCCCCCCCAGGGGGCCAATGCCTCTCTCTGAGTGGGAAGAAGCAATGTCGGTCAGAGGTATCTGGATGCCAGCCCGCGCCGTCAGAAGTCGGGGTGGGGATTCCTCCGCTTAGCTGGGGTCGCGCCCGTCCAGGACTGAGGCCGCACGGGCGCTCAGGCGACGCATCCTCTCCAGGGTCTGTGCTTGCTGCGTCCGGCGGGCGGCGCTGCGCCTCCCCTCGGGGCCTGGATCACGGCTGCAGCTCAGCCGGCGCCGCTCCCAGGGCGCCCTCTCCGCTCGTTCTGGGAGCCCAGCGGCCGTGGCCCCTCTCGCCAGCCTCAGCTGCAGCTTGTCTTTGTTGCTTCCTCTCGCTCACCCGCCCGCCTGCGGCTTCAGCCCCCGGGTTCACCTGGACGTGGGGGGGGGATCGTCTCCTCTGGGGGTTGCACACACCTGCAGCGGCCCCAGCTCCTCTCCGGGCATGCACGGTCCCCCGCAGGTTGCAAAGAGCAACGGTGAGAATGCACCGGCCCCTCCTCCTCCTGCTCCAAGCCACGGGTGTGGGGGGAGGGGAAACCGGCGAGCGGCTGTGGCGGCGGCGGCAGCGGGCGGCGGAACCTCGGTTGCAGTCTTGGGGGCCTCGGCTCCGAGAAATAGCAGGTCTCAGTGGCGCAAGGCGAAGGCGGGGACGGCCCGGGGGACAGTGCAGCGGGCGTGCGAGCTCCCGAGCTGCAGCAGGGGCCGCGCGCTGGGCTCTCACGCGCCCATAGCCCCGAGCGACGCGCGGTGGCTCCAGGGGCCGAAGCCTTGCACCGCCTGACGCGCGCCGACGCCTCGCCTAACCTCAGGTCCGGGTGCCGCGAGCCGCGCCGCGCCCCGCAGGCGGCGGGCCCGGCTGTCCGCCTCCTCCGGCCGGCGTGAGGAATCTCTCGGCGAAGTCACCAGCTCGGTAGTCCTGCCCGCTGCTCCGCTCCGACCCGACTGACAGGCGCTAGCGCCCGCAGCAGCCGCAGCTTCTCATCCCCCGCCCGCCCCCTGCCGCCCAGCCCAATCAGCGGCGGCCGAGAGGAGGTTACCAGGGTGACGCGGCGCCGCGTCCTGCGGGGGGCGGGGCCGGGGGCTACCACGCGCGGTTTTCGCGGCAAAATTCAAAGGCCGGTAGGGCGGCTCTCCCAACCTCCTCCCCCAAGCTGGGACTAGGCAGGGCCTGAGAAGTGAGGACTGCAGCTCCCGGCATGCTGCGCCCCAATACTGAGCTGAGGGGCCCTGACTGGGACCGCAGAGCATGCTGGTACTTGTAGTCCTTTTGTTGAGGAACAAGGTGTGGAAAAACCAGTCTCACTTATTGAGTGAACATATATTTGGGGCTAGGCACTGTACTTAGTGCATTATCTTCATTGTTAATTTAATCTTGGGAACAATCCTATGACTAACTTGTTAATAGTAATAACAAAAATAATATCAGTAGCTGACATCCAGCATAATACTTTACCTAATTCTCACAACAACAGTGTGAGGTAGGTATTATTACCACATCTATTTTACAGATGAAAAACTGATATATATGGTAGGTACTAATATTATACTCCCAAATTACAGAAGAAACTGAGGTTAAGAGATCTGTCCTGAATATTTTGTCCCAAGGCATATTTTGGATAATAATAGGTGTTCAGCATCACAGCTGAGATCCATGGGGCACTAACTATAGTGGCACTTTGAAAACTACGTCTCATGGATGTATACCACATCCAGAAGAGGCAGGCACTATCATTCTCCCCCTACTTAATAGATGGGAAAACTGAGGCACACTAGCATATCAATCTAATGGGCCAAATATGCATCTATCAAACTGTACCGCACCTTGCCTTTTACTTACTAAGAAGTATTTACTTATGTCTTCTTTTCTAAGAAATGTCATAGGTTCATAGCCCATGGGTGGCCCAGTTAGCAGTCCCATTTACAAATAGGGAAATTGAGTCCCAAGTGGAACAGTTTCCTTGGTTGCTGTGTGTCCATCACACAGCAAGTTAGAAAGCCATTTTCCAATATAAACTTCAATATCCCTACAGAAATGCACAGCAGTACCCAGATCCCTGCCACCCCTAAGGTTGTTGCCTGTATGCTATCTGGAGTCCCAGAAACCAGAATGGCATTCCAGCCCAGCCCTTGCTGGCTGTTCATCTTTGCCACTTACTTTTGTGGCTCTATGCCTCAGTTTCTTGTCTGTGAAAGGGAGGGTATCATAATTCTTACCTTCCAAGTTTGTTGTGAGGGCGAAATGAATCATTGTGTGGAAAGGAGCCAACACACAGTAAGTGCTCACTAAATGCCAGCTGTAATCATCCCGATTTCAGGCCTTTGGAGACCCTAGTGACAGTATTCAGTGGATGGGCTGATTATAGTCCGGCCCTAGCCTACTTTCAGGAGCTAACCCACCTAGCCAGGGAGAGGCGCCCGCAGGGGACCTCCAGGGCCAGCCCAAGTAGGCCACCCGCCACCTTATCTAGGGCAGGAGCTGGCCCTGTTTTAGGCCTCTGAGCAGCTGCAGCGCAAGTGGTTCCCAGCAGCTAGAGGCCTCTGTGCTCTGCTCTATTTCTCCACAGTGGCCCCCACCCCCATCCCTGTTCTCACCCCTCCCCTTCCCTTCCCAGCTTGAAGGTGGGGGTGGGGATTTACCTGGAAACATGATCCAGCTGCCAGCTGCTTCCAACTCTGGGCCAGTCCCCAGAACGTTGACATCAGGGATTGTTGCCAGGGCGACTCACTATATGGATTCAGGGTGTGGACCAGCAGGGAAACTGGAACTTAAGCCAAGGACAGGGCCAGAGACAGCAACAGCCAAACTCTAGGAAGAAAGGGAGAGAATGAGGAAGGGGGAAGAAGGCAGTGGGCCATCACAGCTTTTGCAAAGTTTGGGAATTTTTCCACTGTGGGTCACCAAGACTTGACACCTACTCTGTGCTGAGCACATGCTCAGTGCTGTTTATATCACCTATTTCTGTCTCCTATTACCCCCACAGAAATCCTGTAAGGTATATACAATAATCGTCCACATCTTGCAGCAGGGGGAGGCCATGTGATTTGCCCAAAGTCACACCATGACAGAACTGGGTCCCAAAGGCCAGAGCCCCTGACCTTGATTTATTATACCCTGTACCAGCCTGTGTTTATAAGTTCAGTTACATATTTTAAGATCACACACACTAATGAAATGTGTGTCATCTTGAGGGAAAGTTTCTTCTCCTTTCTGGACCTCAGTTTCCTCTGCTATCAGGTGGAGAGCAGGGCCCAAAGCCCAGCCCTACCAATCATATTCTTCCAGGGGGGCTGGCATTTTTCAAAGACCCCCACATACTTCCCATGTACAACCAGGGCTGACAATGCAGAGTCTAGAAGATCTTGAAAGGTCCATGAATCTCTGAAATTCTGTGCCAATAGTGGGATTTCAGGCCGCAGCAGACTTGCACACAGCTGACTCTGTAGGCAGAGAGGTCAGAGTCTTTCAGGTACCTCTCATGTCCCCCCAGGCTAGTAAGCGTCCGATAAGATGCTCTGCCTGGGCTGTCACTTATGCCCCCTTCCGCACAGGCCCCTCCCTGAGGTCAGACCCTTGTGCCTTTGCTCCTAGTCGAGTCCAATACCTCTGCATTATGTGATCGGAGACAGTGTCAAGATGAATTTGCCATGGTCGACAGAACCACCAGGCAGGCCAGACCCTGAACACTGGATCCAGCCAGGGGTCCAAGATGCCCTGAGGGGATGGGGGCAGAGGGCACCTCTTTCCTTACTGTTCCTGTTTGCCCCTCTCCACACCAGCCTTGCTGAAATACCTGCACATCCTTCCACATGCCTCTCTCATCTGCAGGCCTTCCTATGTGCTGTCCCCTCCAGCTGGAATGCCCTTCCTCCATGTAGTTGGTTCTTGCTCCTCCTTCGGATTTCAGCCAGGGTGCTACCTCCACTGAGGAGCCTTCCCTGACTATCTCTTTCCAAGCTGGACCATTTCTCCCTTTGTAGTTGTGCCCAGTGTGTGTTATAATGGTCCATTCATTTGTCAGGCTTCCCACCAGCCTGCAGGCTCTTCGAGGGCACAGGCTGCTTTATTCCTACCATGGCCCTGGAATAGAAGTTTGTTGAATTAATCTCGGAATCAATGAATGTGGCCCAGGTTTGGTTTTGTTTTCTTGTAGAGAAGGAGCTTGAAGAAGAGAAGGGAGTGCCTCCCTATGCCTCAGTTTCTCTCATCTGTGAAATGAGTTAATTGCCACACAGACACGAATGGGGGTGGGGCTGGCGCCTGGAACTTTTGTTGCCACCCTCCCACATGAGTAAGGTTAGTCCTGCCCTTCTCTGGTCTCACTCATCGAGGCCTGACCACTCCTCCTTTAACTCTGCTAACTCCTTTATCCATTCATTCAACATTCCTTAAGTTCCTGGCCTTGGCCTGACACTGGGGATTCAGAGTTACCCAGACTGAAACATAGGCCTTGGAGAACTCAGGTTTCCTATGGGGCACAGACAAGGCAACCAACAGGTATCATCCATGGAAAAGGGACAGTCCTGAGCAGGCACCTGATCCAGCAGAGGGCCACTGATGGTGAAAAGGCTGAGCAGCTGCCTTGTCAAAAAGAGATAGGAGGTAGCTGAGGGGAGAGATGTGGGAAGAGTGCTCCTAGCAGAGGGAACTGCCAATGCAAAGGCCTAGAGTTCTGAGTAGGGAGGTGTGAATGTCCCAAGAGCAGAGGTGGATCAGAGACTGAGCTGGGGCTGGGGAAGGGCGAGGAGACACAAAACAGACATTTATCCTGGCATGGGGGTCAGGGGAACAGCCTGCCCCAGGCTCCTGCCCCACCTCCAATTGCCTCACCTGCCCTCATTGCTGTAATCTAGGCCAAGGCCTGGAGGGAGCCGAGCCCCCATTGGCGCACACCATGTAGGTTTTTCAGAGATAATTTAATCAGAGCTATTAATAAGCAGAAAAGAAAGAGCTCTTTATGCTCCTTCTGGAGAAAAGGGAAAAGAAGAAGCACGTGTAACCTTGTTCTTCACCCAGCCCCGCCCCTCATTACCTGCAGTCTCTCTCCGGGGTGGGCCTAGGGGGACAGGACAAGAGGGCCAGGAAAGGGGGCCCTGCCAAGCTCCCCACCATATGCCAGCCACATGTCCTGCTAGCCACTTTGGCCTCCTCTTGGTTGCTAGAGGCTGCCAAACTCTTTGCTACTTCAATGCCTTGACACAAGCTGCTCTTTTTGCCCAGAACATTCTTCCTTTTGATTTTTACACAGCTGGTTTTTTCTTATATTTCAGGTCTCCGCTTGCATGTCACCTCCTCAGGAAAGCCCTCCCCGACTACCCTGTCTGCAGTCATTCTCCCCAGAACACCTCCCTTTAGCTTTGCTTTTCCTTCCACCTCCATCCCTACCCCTGCTCCCAGCACTTAAACTGCTGTTGGCAACTTTCTGAGTGTTTCTAAGTTCTGTTACTTATTTTCTGTCTGCCTGTCTAGACTGTCAGGTAGGACTCGTCATTTCTTCACCTCTGTGTTCCCAGCACATCACACAGTCACTGGCATATGGGGTGCCAGTATTTGTCAATGGAGTTAGAGAAGGTTCAGGAGGCTTGGTGGGGGGAGTTGGGAGGGAACCAAGAGATGGTAGGGGTCCCTGAGAGAATCAGGGACCCTTAAATATCCCTCTTCTTTCACCACTGAGAATCAGGACCCCAGAGAGGGGAAGACACTTGCCTAAGGTCATGCAGTAAGTTTGGGCCAGAGTTGGAATTTGGACCCAGAGCCATTTTGGGACATATTGTTCCACATGAACCTCATCTCAAATACCTACTCTGGGTTGAGGAGGATTCTGAGACCTCACCCAGACTCAGAAGGAAAAGAGTGCTGGGCTGCCATGTTGGTGATGTCTGCGGTAAGTCCGGGCTTGGATGTTAGGCTATTCCTAATAGTACTGGGCCAGGAGCCAGGAGGCTTGGGTTTTTTTGTCAGCACCACCGTCTTATCATAGGATTCCTGGACAGGACAGTCAACTCTCCTGGGGGTCAGTTTCCTCATCTCAAGGGCCATAAATGAGAAAATGGGTCTAAGATTTCCCCACACCTAATGGATTCTACAAATGTAACCAATGATGATTATTATAGACATGATCAGTAACAATAATATCCATCTAGTGACACCTCACTGTGGACTATGCACCATGCCAGGCATTTCACATACATGATCTGTAAACCTTGCCACACACTCGTGGAAGGGAATTGCCGGCTTGTGTTGCAGGTATGGACTCCGAGGCTGCTGGAGATCACGCTGCCCCTGAGTGGGTACAGCCAGGATTTGCCATGGAGGGTTTCTGACAGAGCTGGAGGCCTTGACAAACAGGAAACAGTGACTGAAGGTGGGGGTAGCACCTCCCACCCCCAAGGTCATCTCTGTCTCTGTCCTCTGGCCAGCTGGGTCTGGTTTTCCCAGGCTCTGAGTGGCAGAAAGATTTCCATGGGATTAAACCCAGTTGGCCCCGCCTCCCCCTCTGACCTGGAAAGGCCAGAAAACCTCCCAGGTCCTCCTAAGCCCTCCTGGCAGATCTCCTTTTGTACAAAAAGTTATTGACTTATCAAGGTTAAAATACATTCAGTGCAGGCCAATAAAACAGGGATACGGCCGCATCCTGGCTGTCATGTGCAGGCTGGTTTTCATGGCAACAGGCCCTCTTCTGCACATTAAACGGTTCAGTTGTGCAAAGTTCAGGCGTTACATAAACAGGGAGTTAACAACAGCAGTAGAAATCAATGTCTGGCCAGGCATGGCCTGGGGAGATAGCATTGATTGGGGCCTTCCTCATAGACAGGCCATGTCCCTGCTTCCTGCCCAGCTGCCCTGGACTCCCTAACACAGCCTGGGCTCAGACCCAGAGAGCTCCTGGAGCACTATCCCTGAGTCCCTTTCTGGCTTGGAGCCAGCAGTGGGGGATCTGCTAAACTGTCTGCCGTCATTTTATAAACCATTATGTCTTAGAGATGCCGTGCCTTTACTATAAAATATGTTCACACCACTGTTAATGGAGGAAGTATCCCATCCCTTTTTAAACCATCCTTGTGACAAGAAACAATCCTACTGCCTTTATGTTTATCTATAAAAATCACTGATATATCAAGATGTGCTCCAAAGAAGTCAGATAGATGAGGCTATGAAATCAAATTGGCTGTGTAGCCTTGGGTACATTGCTTCACCTCTCTGAGCCTTGCCTCCTGTTCTCTAAAATGGCAAGAATAACAGCACCAACCTCATGGGGCTGTAAGGGAGGAGAAAATGAGAGGACATGTGTGGAGTCCCTAGCTTAGGGCCTGACAAAGAATGGTTTGTTTCAGGAAGCTCATCCTTTGTGAGCTTCATGCTGGTTCCAGCATGGAGGAGCAGAAAAGATCAGAGAACCAGGAAGTGATATTTAGGCTCAAATCCTGGCTCCACTCACCTAGCTATGTGACCTTGGGCAAGTCATTTCACCACTTTGAAGAATCTTGGCATCCAGTTCCTCATGTAAAATGGGGGAAACACTCTTGCAAGGGTGAAAGAAAAATTGAATGAGCTGTTCAATTTTTTAATGTACTAGGCACACAGAAGTTGCACAATAAAGATTTATCAAATCAGATCCTTCATCCAACATCAGACCTACCGGCTCTCGCAAATGGAGAGTCTCGTGGGGTTTTTGTCCTCAGGAACAGGAGGGTTAAGAGCAAAGATTTGTCTCTTCCATTGGAAGACTCTTAGGGTCAGGGGCTCAGTCTTGTTCATCTGTGGTCAAGGGTTAGCACCAAGCCCTGGTATACAGGAAGAGCTTGATATTTGTTTGTCAAACAAAGTTAAACTCCTCTAAAGAGATGTCTAGGCCCCTTCTTATCTAGTATGGGGTAGTATGAAGACAGGATGCCTGGGGTAATCCAGGATGGTTGAGGGGGCTTCTAGACACACTAGGATGCAGGTAAAGCCAATTTGAAAGCCATGCCCCCTTACATGAGATAAAATGGACACTGCCCAGTGGGGGACTATATATATTTCCAGGCATGGCTCTGTGAACAGCTCTTGCCAATGAAATGTGAGCAAGTGGGACATAAGAAGGGGTTGTGCTTCTTATCTACCACCTTTCCCATCTGCCCCAAGGCAGAGGATGGACCCTTCTAGTACAGGGCAGGCTGAAAGATGGATGGAACCTGGATCCCGGAATGGCTTGTGGAAGAAGGCTGCCCACAAGTTAACTACTGGCTTTGAAACTGCTGCACGAGATAAAATGCTATTGAGTTAAACCACTAAATGTCAGGGTCTCTTTGTTACAACAGCTGGTGTTGCCATTCACAGGGTTTATCCAAAAGGGTTCAGACCCTGTAGCATAGCCCTCTCTGAGTCATGAAATTTTGCAGAGCTGAGAATAAAGCAGGTATAGTAAATTATTGATGGTAGACTCCAGGTGGTAAGTATTTAAGTGTTCGTTATAAATGTCTTCCAACTTTGCCATATGTTTGAACTTTTCCATAATAAAAAGCTTCACAAAAATCTATTCTTATATTTTCAAAATCTTTCTAGGAAACTTAGGGTTTTAGGAAGATGTCTCAGGGACCTCTAGTTAGTGGCAGAGGTGGGCAGAAGGTGCTGGAAAAGATAGAGCTCTGGGGTCCACACTCTACCCATTGCCCTCCTTTCATTTTTTCCTTTTTCTTTTGTGACAAGACCTTGCTGTCACCCAGACTGGAGTGCAGTAGCTTAATCACAGCTCACTGCAGCCTCAAACTCCATGGCTCAAGCAATTCTCCTACCTCAGCCTCCCAAGTAGATGGAACTAAAGGCATGTATGACCATGCTCAGCAATTTTTTTTGTTTGTTTGTTTTAGAGACAGAATCTCACTTGTTGCCCAGGCTTGTCTTGAATTGCTGTCCTCCAGTGATCCTCCTGCCTTGGCCTCCCAAAGTGCTGGGATTACAGGCATGAACCACTGTACCCTGCTATGTGATTTTGTTTGAACAAGAACAAAAAAGATTCCTACAATTCTGACAATAAAGGTTTGGAAACTATTGGGTTTAACCCTCTCCTGTTGTCAATCGGGAACTTGAGGCCCTGAGGGCGAGAGACCTGCTCCAGGACATACAATGAGGCAGTTCAGGAATTCAGGCTTTCTGGAGGTTCTCTGGGAGACCACTCTGGGCTGCCAACAGGGAAAGAGGGTGCATCAGTCACCAGTTTGAATTACCCCCAACCCACACCTGCCACCCAAAGCCTTCTGCTTTTGGCTGTCTTCTATGTTGGGTACTGTGATTTTTTTTTTTTTTGAGATGGAGCCTCAAGCTATCCCCCTGGGTAGAGTGCCATGGCATCACAGCTCATAGCAACCTCCAACTCCTGGGCTCAAGCGAGTCTCCTGCCTCCGCCTCCCAAGTAGCTGGGACCACAGGTGC
>CAUYQV010121922.1:0-24755 GCA_963574575.1 Galagoides demidoff
TGGTCCCAGCTACTTGGGAGGCAGAGGCAGGAGACTCGCTTGAGCCCAGGAGTTGGAGGTTGCTATGAGCTGTGATGCCATGGCACTCTACCCAGGGGGATAGCTTGAGGCTCCATCTCAAAAAAAAATAAATAAATAAAAATAAAAATTTAGATGTTCAGAGTTTCTGAACTCTTTTTGTAGGCCAGATTCTCTCCTGCCTCACAATTCCTCTTGTAAAATATTGAACTAAGCTGTTCTGAGGAGCTGAAAACAATGTAGAATGCCCCTGTTAACACCGGCATCAGGTATTGGATTTTCACAGCCGATCTACATCTTTTTGTATTAGCACCGCCCACATGATGGTTTCTACTTTATCCCCATCATGACACATGGGCTTATGTGGAAGGTACTTCTTCTTTGCAATATGTCTAAATTCTATTACTGAAAATATTCTCTTGGTTATATGTTACTGAGAAAAAGCAGAGAAAGCAGAGGGTGATGTGGACTTTGTAGCTCAAATTTCTTGCCCACCTACATCTTTCAAATAACACGATGTCAGAACAACCAGGCAATCTAAAAATCAAGGTCATCTGTGCTGTGAGGTTTTGCTTAATCGAAGTGCTGATGTGTTCATGTGTTTCATCATTAATAGTAGGCTACTGTTCTAGCCCTACAGAGAATTGAAAAAAAATGAAATACAGACTATCAAAAGCAAGTCTAAGATTAAATATTCAAAGTGTGCATGGGTCAACACACAGGTACTGTAACACACTGTGACCAGAAACACAAAACTCAAAGGACCAAAGTTTCTTTACAGTTCCACTGAGTTCTTCACCTTCAATTTCTGGTTACTTGGTCCATGGGCCTGGTAATCAGAGTTCAAGATGGAGAAGATCCGTATGTAGGTTTTATGGGAAACAGACACACACAAACACACAACAGGCTGTACAATTCTTCACCCTGCATGTATACTGGAGGCCAATAGTTCCACTGGTCCTCCATCATTAATGAGGCCACTTATTAAAACAAAATTAGGAGCACTCAGCACAATTAGCAGACAGAGAGCTTGCACCCAGCTGACCTTGTGACATTAAATACGAAACAGCTGACCACACAATAGTGGATTTTCCCCTGTCATTTGTACACGAACTCTAGTTTCCCAAATTCTTTTTACCAACCTCGATGTCTCTTAACAGTAAGCTTTGCACACCACGATTCCCTTTAGCATGCTTTGTTCCTGACTCGGGAGCCAATGGTCTGGCACTAAATGTGTCTACTCCTCTCTGCTGTAGATCAGCTCCGGCATATGTCCCCTCTTATCCCCTAGTCTGATCTCATACAAATGCTCAGCAACTGAGCTCCCAAACGGTACAGAGCTTTACATCGAGAGTTCCCAAATTTTGCACAAGTGAATTTTCCCTGGGGGCCCCTTCCTTTTCCCCATTCTTCAGTCAGTGTTCTCATCCTTTTAAAAGAAACTTCTCTAAAGGTTTCTTCCATTCACTCCTGTAAGAACGTTCTTCCTATTTATCTTTCAAATACGTTTCAATTTTCCATCTTTCAAGCTCTATTTTATCCCAAGCCAGTTCAGAAGATCAGCTCGTTTTTGACCAGCATCTCCAGGGACATCTTAATTGGATGATCTAAAAATACAGCGAGTATCACCACAATAAAATGAACTCTCCTACCTTAACACAGATAATTCAGTTTTCACAGTATTTGATATTTGATACATAATTGTGTGTTTTATCTAATGTGCATATACCTTCTGAGATGTCATTTTTTTGTACTTACCCTAGATGGTATTATGGTCAGTTACATCAGCACCGACAGATATGTCTAGCATTTTTAAATCTAATGACCTTTTTCCTAAACTTCCCCTTCAGTGAGGGTGTTAAGATCAATATCCAGAACCCTTCAAATTGCGACCGAATATTTATCATAATAACGATTGTTGTTATGTTCTCCAACCTCTGCTTTTCCATGCAGAAGTCCCAGAAACCAGTTTCGAAATGATCACCACCAGGCACGTTAACGAGACTCTCTCTTCCACCCTGACTCATCGTCCTCTTCAATCAGATAACTTTTATTTAATATCTATGGGCTGTTTTCTCCTGGCACTGGCTCTGGTCTGTTCTACTAGTGAATTTCTTATTCAAGAATGTAATTTGATCTGTGATTTCAATTTCCCACTAGCAGATCACCATTTGCCATTATCCTTCCGAATATTGTTTTTAAAAATATTCTGGTAGTTCTTTATTCTGCAAAAATAATAAGGCTAAAACCAGACTCTTTCTATAAAAGAAGGTCTTATACATGTCTCATGTCAGCTTGCTAGTACATTCAGATCATCATGTGTAACGGAATAATCTACTCGGAGCCAGATGTTTGCTGCTATACAAGTAAAACACATGTGTACAGGGCTCGAGCCACACTAGCTGCAGATTAGGGATCCCAGCTCATGGGAGATGACTTACCCAGCACAGCAGTTTAGAATATCACAGGGATAGATGAAACAGGCCTGAATATCGGAGGAGGGGAGGGAAGCAGGGGGAACAACCCTGAATGTGGATTTCTGTACTTTTCTGGGATTTATATAAAACGCACAGAGAAAAAAATCTCAACCATGCACCTGCTCTACATTAAAATGCTCAGTGACTGAGCTTAATTAATCTCAGGGCCTAATTACATGAAGCCTCAATTTTCTGATCTCTAAATTGGGGGATTAGGCTACAACAGTGCTTCCAAGCTGGAGTAATGTGAGGATGGATGGGGCAGAGATGTAGTTTGAAAAATTCTATTGATCATGATAACATAACCTTAGTCTGTATTTGGGAAAAGGTCTTACTGTTTTAATCATACAAACTAAAGAAAATAAAGGTTGGAAAAAAATAAAGGCAAGAGATTTAATTTTTTCTTTTTAATGGAAAAGAGAACCTGAGTTTAAAACAGATGACAAACTGTGGGCTAAATTCTCTTCCAGATCTGAGGCCCACTGTTTCCTCCTCCAGAGAAGAGATTGCTACACTATCAGCATTTGGCACTGAACTTGGAAGGGCTGGTTATTTCCTGTAATTAGTACTGCATATCAGCAGTAATAATGAATTTCAATCTTGCTTTGATTAAATAAGAAACATTTAATTCAAATATTAGTCAAACACACAGATAACACAAACATCCGCTCAGATCCTTGTCTGATTTGCTTCTCCCTAACCTCAGACAGCTTCCGAGTACCCTGGGTTCTGCTAATCTTGAGTCACGTCGATTACACCCTGAAATGTTTTAAAAAACTTGCAACTTGCTAGTTAATAACTAGCTAACAATATGGATCCTGTTTATTTTAAAATCCCTTCTGTTAGAGGAACGACGGCCCACAGGCTCATTCACGTGCGCCGTCTCCCCCGTGAATAAAACGTTTCACACTCAAACATTTAATGTTTAAAGATCAGGACTGTTAGTTAAATGAATTAATCTGGTGTGAAAACTATTTGCATTTTTAACATCATCAGAATTTCTTTCACCCCCAACTGTTTAGTTCACTGCTTGTATGATTATAATTAGCAAGGGGGTGGGGGGAAGTCATTTTATTCAATGCTAAATTGCATTCAAGAATTCTTAAAAGAAACAACTCATGAAGTCTTCCCAATGCTGCAAAACAAGTGGGTGGGACAGGAGACAGTAGGGATTTTTTTTTTTTTTAAGACAGATGTCATAGTTTCTGCAAGAAGAAACGGAGTCTTCTTAAAGCAGTAATTGATTTCCATGTGTGTCCTGTATTCAGCTTGCTTATGTGAATATGGGAATACGCAGAGAACATGGACTGAGCCCTGTTCTATGCCAGCATTGAGTTGGATGCTGAAGGACCCAGTGCCATGGGCCAAGGAGGCTGTGGCTGAAGGATTAGGGTGGTGGAGAGGGGAGTCCTTAAACAAGACTCCCCCCAGGGAGCTGTTAGAAATCAGATCCCAAGGCATGTGGCGCCCCTCACTTGGAGCAGTGGTGGGCACACTTGGGATGCCATAAGAGGGTCTTAGGAGTGCGGTGACAATTTTGAAAGATCATTAATTAAATTGTTTTTGAAAGCAGTTCAAAGCACAGTTAGTATGTTCTTTTTTTTACTCTTTTTTTTTTTTGATCAATATAATTTAAGTGTGCCACAGAAGTTTAAGTATAGGGTCAAGTGAGTGTGATACAAAAAAGGTGGACAAACCCTGAGCAGGACCGTGGCGAGAACCAGGAGATCCTTTCCTCGGACTGGCCTGGGTCCCCACTTCCCCTACAGCATTTCCCCTGAGCTCTCTGCATATTGCCACACTAGCCTCCTTCCTGTGTCCCTTATGTGCCAAGTTGATTTCCACTTCCACCCCCTCCCCTGCGGTGCCTGCCTGGCTCTTCCCTTTCCTTCTGTTCTCAGCCTCCGCCTTCTCTCCAGTCCTGCCTGGGAGCCCCACAGAGCAGCCTCTTTAACGTCCTTCGTGGCATGACTCTCAGCAATCGCGCTGAGTTCTTTACCTGCTTATCACCTGCCGCTTTCCGCTCAAATATAAACTGAGCAGTTGCCAGGGCCTTGTTTGCCCTGGGCCACTATTCCTGGAACCCCGAATGTATGCTCGGGATACATGTATGTTTGAAGTGATTGGATGAATGAAAGAATGAAATGGTTACTGTCTGGCTAATTCATGCTATGACAGAAGAGTGCTCGGAGTGAAAGTGTGTGGGTGGCGCCCAAGCTCGGGCTGCGCTGGCTGCCTGGGAGCACCTGTCCTGCCTTCTGCGTGGCTACCCCAGGGGTGTTATTGCAGAGGGATGCAGGAGGCGAGGGCTGGAGACCCGAGTGCAGAGACGGGTGAATGCAGTGGGAGCCTGCGGGTCCCTAGTTAGTTGAGGGAGAACATGGCACAGACCACGCTACTGCCTGTGCCAACCGCAGAGCCACCCTTGGACCTAGAGAGCCCTCCTAGGAGTAGCACAGCTACTCCCCTGTGAGCATTTAACACACCTAAGGGTAATACAGGGTTCACCCATTCAGGCCCCCATTTCTTAGGCCTGGAAAATTTCATACACATTTCCTATGCCTGGGAAATTTCATGAAAGGAGTGATTCATTCACTTTGCCCTGAGCAGAAGGGACTGTACCCATTCTTTTGTTACCAGGTCCTGGCCAAATGTAACCACAAAAGACCCTTGCTTCTATGTATACCCTCTAGATAAAGGACCCAGGTCAAGATTTTCTGACTCGGGTCTTTCACTCTGCCAGGAGCTCTGGTGCTTTTTCTGTATTTTTTTCTCTGTAATAAATCCTATCTTATCATTGATATGTAATTCACTGGTTCATTCTTCAAATCCCTGAGAACAAGGACCTACTAAAGAAAGAAATTCCAGTTACAAGAGTCCTGGGGACACTGAGGAAAGAGGTACTATCAGATTTTGAGTCTGAACACTTTTTCCAGAGGACATTACCTCCAAGCTCAGTTGAGAAGGCAAGGAGGAGTTAGCTGGGCAAAAAAAGAAATGAAACAGGAGCTTTCCACATGAAGATGACCCCATTTTTATGGACTGCTAGTGGCTCCATGAAAATCATCCACTGGAATCTTAACCCCCAAGGCTTTAGGAGGTATTACAGGAGAATCAGGAGGGAGGACCCGTGAGGGTAATTAGGTCCTGAGGGAGAACCCTTGCAAATGGGATTAGTGCCCTTCCAGAGGGACTTCAGAGAGCTCTGCAATTTCTACCATATGAGGACACAACAAGAAGACCACCAATTATAAACAGGAAGCACACCCCTCTATTCACTGGATGTGCCCACACCTTGATCTTGGACGTCTCAGCCTTCAGAACTGTGAAAAGTAAATGTTGCTTTAGCCATCCAGTCTATGGTAATTTGTTAGCATTGCAAATAGCAGCTTGAACTAAGACAAATACATACAGATAAGTATATATTTAATTGCACCCATAAAAGCATGAAAGTGCATAGGCTAACTGCCTTGAAATAAAAGACGTACGCTAAATATTTTTCTATCTTACTCTATCTCTGCCTCACTGGCCTTGCTATAGCCTAAAATACCCACACACAATGGCAGGACAGCCTAAAGGAAATCACACTCTATGGAAATTCTATGCTAATTGTCTTGTGTACATTGACTCATAAGATCCAAGGTACTCTACAACCCCATGAAGTGGGCACTAAGATGCAAAAAAATAAATTTCCAAAGTCACTCAGCTAAGACAGCCAGATTTCCAGGGCAGCTTAGTGAAAATCCCAAGCTAGACATGCCTTCCTTTTGTACTGGAGCATTGAAGGAATTGAGCATTGAATCAAACGCCAGATGTCACAGGAGGAAGGAACACTGGGGCTCACAGTGCCTATACTGGATGCAGGCACCTTGCAAATGGGTAACAGGTGTGCCTAACTCACCACCCCCAGCAGGAGGTGTGGCCCATAAGATCTTGATGGCAGGAGCCCGGGATGGTTGCCTCAGACCTTGGTCACCTGTGTGTCTATCCCAGGATGCCTGAACAAATACTGTCATTCTCTGTGTTTGCTATTGTACGAAGAATGGTGAGATGAACTGGCTAAGCCATCCTTAGATGAAAACATTAGTATCAACTAGCTTGTTAAATTAGGTACCCCTTACATATACACACAGAGAGCAGGGCAAGAAAGGATGAATGAAGGAGACAGTGGTGAAGACAAGTTCAGAGGGTGGAAGGGGCAGATTCAAGGGCAGTACCAGGGAACATGCAGAGATGAGGTGGGGGCAGGGAGCACAGAAAAACCAGGTTCCTCCTGACTGCCACAGACTGACCTGGGGTCAGGCTGGCCTGCCTCTACCACCACCATCTCGTCATCCTTGGCTGACACCAGAGTTGAGTGCAGACATATCACAAGGAAAATTCTACTGAGCTTCTCTCAATTATGAGGTATTAATTGATAATACTTGAAAGATCTAACAGATGAGAAAGAGACAAATTAAGGAGAAAAAGAAATTTTCTCTATTCTTCTAACTACTGTTGCATTAATCAGTAATACATGTAGAAGAGAATCAACAAACATATATATGCATAAGTGTATCCACATAGGAATCTGTACATATACATAGCACAGTCTTCACAGGGGCCCTGCTGAGCCCTTTACAAACTTCTCATCTGGCCCTACTACAGTTTGGAGGACTTACTGGCCTTCGATCCCCTGGGGCAAGGACCTTGTCTTATTTATATTTGTAGGTTAAGGTAACTGGCACAGTACCTGGCACAGAGATTCTAAGTAGATACTGGATGAATGAAAGAACATCTATAGTTTTTTTTTTTTTTTAAGCTGGAAAGCAAGTTCAAAGAAAGCAATCATCATATTCTTTGTTTCTACTGGCAACCACTTTAAATAGCAGCAAAATATCTACCCATTTAATGTCTTGATCCACGTGTTATGCTAGCCCTGTTCTCTAGCTGTCAGGAAGCAAAAGCTTTGGTAATATCTAAACTATCACCCCAAATAAGGAACGTTTAAACACATATGTATAATTGGCTAAGCATAAAGAAAGCTTTATAGAGATTTTATGGTGAAAAATCACAGAAACTCAAAACAGATCTTACTAAGAATAACAACAACAAAACCTTCAAACGGGAAATTTATTGGTAATAATATTAAACTGAACAATAAACAAGATTGTGTACTTCAATCTGTTCATTGTCCGAGAAAGACAAATGCGACATCTTTATTTAAATGCCCAGAGTACTCATATTTGTTTCATGGGTCAAATGATCTTCGATTTTCATGGAGTAAAGCACGTAGGAGGGGAGAGAGATGTGATCAGCCTTCAGAATCCAGACTATATCGCAGCTTTGAAGCAGGTGTGAAATTTCGGTATCACCGGCTGGGATTTACTGATGTCAGCTTCTGCCTTTCAAAATCAGTTTCCAGATTATCAAGTATAAACCCTGCCAATCAAAATATCTTCTATTGACTAGTTAATGACGCAAAATTTCAGAATTCCCAGGATACCGCTATAGGGAAAAAGTGCTGTTTCCGTAGTTCTGACATTGTAGATTATCTCAATTTTCTATCTCATATTTCATAGCATTGCAAATGCTGACCAATCACATCAACCACATCAGTGTTTTTACCACTAGAATTTTCTGTCTGATGAAGAATTCTCCCCTTTAAAAAGTGAGGTAGAGAAACTAACCACCAACCTACCACATTCCATGAACAAAATCACAAATATTGGGGAAAATAAAACTCAAGAAGTTCGTGGCAGGTTCCACCCGTCACGAGGGGCTACTTCATAAGGAAAACTACTTGAAAGATTTTACCTGCATCACCTTTCACAATATATCTATCTAACGAAATTGAAAAGAGAAATTTATTTTTTTTAAAAAAAGGAATTATAGGCTAATTGTTATCACATTACACTTTTAAAATGTTATCCCACCTGGCATCCTTTAACAGATGCTTCCCAGGCAAACTGTCACGAGTGAACAAAGAACCTCAATTTGCAGAAGAACCCAGTCTGCACTGTATTAATAAAGTCACTTCTTGTTGTCTCTTAATAATGAGCTGTCAGACGCCTTGCTTTGATTGAAAACAACAACAAAAAACTCAGCTTCCTGGTCTGAAAAGCCCGGCTGCATGTGACACTCATCCCTCCCTCTGGGGTGGGACCTTCCCAATCTTCCCCATCCTCTCGCTAACCTACCTTTGCTGCACCTGGCATGGCGTTCAATCTAGAAATCTCCAAAAATCATTCCTCCAGTTGCAGGAGAAGTGGGCCTTATTGTGAACGGAAGCCTTCATCATTTCCTGTTCTAAATAGATCATTCTTTATCAAGCCCAGGTTTCCACCCCCCAGGGAAGCCTTCCCTTTTCTTTCCTCCCTTCTCTACCCCTTGCTGCCCCCAGGTGGGACACGGGGCTCTGCAGCATACTGCCTTATGAATCTTCCTCAAGTACCCAATTATCCTGCCAGGCAGCCCTGTCAGTGTCCTGACAGCTGCGTGCTGGATGCAGGCTGCGCTGTCAGAGGTGGGAGACGCAGGCGGCCTTGGGTTCCTCCCTGCATTTCCATTACCACGTGGGGAAGAGGCGCGCACGGCCGGAGGACTTCGTTAGGGGATGCCACGGAGGGCAAAGATGGCTTAGAAGAAAAGGCTGAGGTGAAAATTAAAAAAGGAGAAGTGCCAGGGCAGTCCAGACAGGTGCTGGTGCTCTCTCTCGTAGGGCAGAATCGTGAGACTCCGCTCCCAGGCCCCGTGTCGCTGTGGTCGGGGAGAGCGCACACTCAGACTGATTTTAATTGAGATCAATTTAACAAGTATCATCTTCTGCAAAGTCCTCCAACTGATTGAAAACCAGATGAAGCTTTAGTAAGTGGTGACAGGTTTTTCTGTCGTCTCCCCCTCCCTTAATATGATGATTTTCTGAACTTGTAGAGATTCTGTGCTAAGGCAACAGCATTTATTATGGGCCAATGTCTGCATGCATATTTTAAAATAATTATTATTTGCACATACGTTTATGAACATAACCTGTAACCGCAATTATCTGTCAACAACAAACATTTATTTGTGGGTCAGAATTGCAAAGGGCCCCGGCATTCTACCTCTTGCCTGGAAAGCAGCTTCCCTCAAAACAACTCACTGATTCCGCTGCAGACCCCACAGGACCACTTGTGTCACTGGCTGATTGCATCTGGGAAGGCGTTTGTTAGAGGTAGTCATGGTTTAGAGAAGGGACTCGGGCCACACTTATTCGAGTGAGTGTAAGGATCCCCTGTGTCGTAATGGTGATGTCACCGAATAACCAGGAACGTTTCATAGTTTCGTGGCTACGAGACCTTCCTGGTGTTTATCTAGCCTTATCTAAGATGACCCACACAGGACAGATCCCTCTCTCTTTAACAAACCTGCTAAATAAATGATGATGCCAGTGACAGACAGAATACATCCCTACAAGGAGAGAAAACCCACACTAGGGGGAATTGCATCTGTGGTAGGAACAGTTGCTTATACCGAAAGCAGGATAAAAAGAACATTTCTATTTAAATGCATCGGGAGGGATTTAAGATTTACAACGCCAGGGAGTTACTTATCCTAAGGGTTGAAATACACCATCCTGAACGAAGTCAGAGCTGTTCTCCGCCAGAGAATTTCATGTGCTGGGGCTCTAAAGCAAGGAAAGTTCTTCTTTTCATACAGATATCCAAGAATTTCCATATTTCAATAAATTGTCATGCCCGCTAAATAATCACTGAAATGGCTATTGCAAGAATCAAGGGAGAGAATGGGGCAAACCATAAAGTTCAGTACGTGGCGCTCAGTAGGAAGGGTGTGTGTGAGAGAAGGAAATATGGAATATAAATATACAGGCACAAACGAGTATGTACACGTCACACGCCCCCCACACATCCTCAGATCTGACTGCCAACGAGGCTGCAATGGTTTCATTTACAAGTGTTTTGAATTCCCTCTGAATTATTTTCATAGCCTTCAGCACATTCTCCTTAGCAAGATTTATGTAGTACTTACAATATCTGCAAAGAACAATCATTGACTGGAAAAACTTCCTGTGACATTGGCCTTGATTTCTGGATAGCGCTGTCAATTGAGAACCAAGGATAATGAAAGAGTCTCAAACAAGTAAGTCAAACAGGATCATTGGGGATCAAGGTTGAGACACGCACTGCCAAGCCAGGAGATGGCTGTTTGGATGGCTTCCTGCCTAAGCCTAAAGGCAGCCCCAGCTCAGGCTGGTCTTGAACTCATGAGCTCAAGCAATCTACCCTCCTCGACCTCCCTCCTGGCTCACGCTAGGATTACAGGTGTGAGCCACTGTGCCTGGCCCTGCTACTGCTATCTGGATATGCAGCCAGAGGAACTCGATGATGACGAACACCACATCTATGAAGAAAGTCCTTGTGATGAAAAGGATTACGTCCTTCCTAGAGGCAGTGACTCCAGAAAAAGGCTTCAGATTAAAGGAATTCCTGGAGATATTTCACAACATTGGAAGAGTGAGGCATAAACCATAGGACGCTGAGCCAAACTTAGAAAGGAATATGACAATTCGCTAAGCCTTGGAAAAGATGCCTGCTCTGTATCACAAATCACATGTCAAGAAGAAAGCAAGCACTGTCCAAAGTGTTCTTATTCCTTTTTTTTTTTAACAAAGAAATAAAGTTATTCTCAATATTCCTAATGTTTTAAATTGCAGTGAACTAAATAAATTTTAGTTTTACTACCTTTTAAAAATTTTCCTTATGTATTTATAACTTGCAGTAAGACAGGCTTCTTATAAATTTTTTTGGACAAAAAGTTTTAAAGGTCCCCAAACAATTATAATTTCCTCCATTGATGAAGTTAGCTTTGCACAATTTCATCTTAGATGATCATTTTTATAGTTCTGCAATCCTGTGCAAAGTGAAGACAGCTTGCACAGGAAAAAAATGTTCCATGCTATTAGCCATGTGGGAAATGAGAAGTAAAACATCATTGCACAAATCCCAGGATGTTCAAATCAGAGAAAAAAAAGAGAAAAAGATGGTAAATGTTAGCTAGGATGCAAAGACACTTGAATTCTTAGACACTGTTGGTGAGAGTGTAAATTGGTTGAAAAAACTTGGAAAACTACTTAGCAACAGTCACTAGTACTGCACAGATACTAAAACGTATGACTCTATGACCCAGTCTAACTATCCCTCGTCTGAGTCCAGCAGAAAGGCATATGCCTGTATCTACCCCAAAAGCTTATATACAACACTGCGCATAGCAGCCTTCCTCATGACAATCAAAAGCAAGAAATATAAATGACTTTTGGCAATGAAATGAACATAGAAACCATGGCATAGTCATATCATAAATATATATATAAAACAAAATTATACACAGAAATAAAATGAACAGATTACATGAAGAAGTAATGATACAAAGGAATCTGAGAAGCATAATGTTGAGTGAAGGAGCCCGACAAAAAGAACGCATACCATTCTATTTCATTTTTATAAAGTTCAATAACAGAATTAACTAACCATAAGGAAACGATTACTTCCAGGAGGACAGAGAAGGTAGTGATTGGAAGGGGACCCCACTGGGGTTTGGGAGACGTGGCTATGCTTTATTTAATGACTGGGTCTTGCTGACATGGGTGTGTTTGCTTACTGATAACTGATCAAGGTGTATGTTTAGGATTTGTACACTTTTCTCAATGATTGCTATGCTGTAATTAAAAATTTTGTTAAAATAAAAGCCAAGAAGGTTGTTTTAATATATAGTATAGATATTTATAATCATTTCATCAAAGCATTATTAGTTCAGGTGTAGTTCTGAAATAGTCTAGGAAACCCTGAAGATTCTGTTTTGTTTTTTTTTATTTCAGATTAATATGATGCTGCAGATGATTAGGTTATACCATTTGCATTTGTTAGGTAAAGACCAAGTGGTAGTTGTGCCCCTCACCCAGGAGGTGTGCTATGCGCACCCTTACAGTGTGCCCATTAGGTGAGAGCACACCAGTCCCCTCCTCCTCCCCTCTTCCCTCGTCTTCCTCTCCCCACCCCCTCCTTGAATTTGATTGTGTTTTCTCTTGTATGGGCATGTCTTTGTTCATATGCTAGTTTCATATAAGTATTGAGTACATTGGATACCTGCTTTTCCATTTTTGTGATGCTTTACTAGGTGGAATGTTCCCAGCTCCATCCGAGTTAGCACAAAAGAAGTACAATCTCCATCTTTTTTTTAATGGCTGACCTGAAGATTCTTAAAATGTTTTCTAGTGGTCCATGAAGTCAATTTTTTTTTTAAAATAATAAAATAATACTAAGACTTAATGTATCTCTCCTATAGATTGTCATTCATATTAATTTAATCATATAAAAGCAATGGCAAGAAGACTGCAGATTCCTTAGTATTAGTCCATCAAACAAAGAGTGCTACGAACCTGTACTTTCTGTTATTCTATGTTTCTTGGCCATGCACTCACTGCAGGAGAAAAAGATGGAGAAGAAAAAGATGAGGAAGAGAAGGAAGAGGAAGGAGAAAGAAGAACTAGTTTCACTTAAGAAGAAATAATGAAGCAGTAAAAAATTAACCAGTATCTATAATTTTCAAATGAGTAAATACATATTTTAAACACTTCTTAGTTTTAATTTCTAATATGATAAATACCAAGAACTATGACTGACAGGACCAAAAGTTCTTTAGAATCCTTAGTAATTTTTAAGAGGAAAAAGGAATGCTGAGACCAAAATATTTGAGACTCACTCTTAGGAAATATATGGTCTCTGATTATTCTGCAATTGTCTCACGTATATGTAAAGAAGCCCCTTTTCAAGTATTTAAAACTTCTAAAGTAATTAAAATACTCATGATACAAGCAAATACGTTTGTACATTTTATTTACTTAGGCAAACACTTCAAGTGGCACTCAGTGTTAAAGTTCAGCCTAATCTCTGCCCCAGTGATCAAAATTTCCCAGTGAGCAGGCAGAGGAGGGAATGGGATGAGATCATCTTCAATTTATTCAATGAATGAAAATACAGCTCTACAGAGCACAGAATAAAGGAAGTGGTTACTCGTCATTCAAAAATAAGTAGTATCACTCATTACCACAGAATTCCATGGAAGAACAAAACCAAAAATAAATTTTCCATTAACTTTTTACATGAGGCCTGGCAATTAAGTTCATAAACTTATCCTAGAGAAACCTCATGCTGTATATCACTATGGTCACCTTCAAAGTACTCCCCCTGGAATGCTATGTACCAACTCTATAGCCTTGTCCACCATTCAAAGTAATTTTGGAATAAATTCTTTTTCTGGAATGGCCATCAGAACTGTTGTTGTATTACCCTTCATTTTCTGAATGTCATCAATATGTCTTCCATTCAACATTTTCTCTATTTTGAGGTAAAGAAAACATTTATTGGGAGCCATATCAGGTGAACAGAAAGGGGGTTTCAACATAGTTATTTGTTTACTGGCCAAAAACTCCCTCAAAGACAGTGCTGTGTGAGCTCAAGGTCAAATGCTCAGTGTCTCAAATGACATATCAACTTTATATCAACTCTAAAAACTGCTGAGAAAACTATAATATACAAAGATAAGGTGTAAGAACGTGAAGACTGATAACAATAATTACCTGCTATTCTCAGCACCTGAGAACCTACCACTTGACTAATCCTGAGATTAGAAAGTTGTAAACTTAATAATAATCCAGGCAATGATTCTATTAAAACAATAAAAATAAAGTTGCACAGCCTGGGTTTGCTTAGGCATAAATCTGGAAACAAAAGCTAAGTCCTCCTTACCACACGCAGAGCTAAAGTCAGAACAAGTACGGCAGCTTCTGTAAGGGCCCTGGATCCCGTGGGGTGCGTGTTGGAACAAACAGAGATTAGGAATGACCAGAAGAAGATCACTGGACCAACCAAGCCCACAGAAACATCTAATTTTGACCAAAACCAATCAAACAAAAAACTCCAATTCTGGCCTAGGTATAATACCAGGTACCATATTTTTCTTTCCACTTAAAACAACTGAAAATCAGACCAAATACGTGAAACAAGAGTTTTAAAATTTTGGACATCAGACCACAAAGGAGAGTGATCCCTGAAAGATGAAACAACCCAGATGGGCCCTACAATTGCTCCAGCTTGCTGTGTAGTGAGAATTCCCAGACCATGACCTGAAGAGGAAGAACCCAGGCAGTTCAGAATGACACCTTCATTGAAGGAGACAGAGCTGAGAGTCCACAGAGGAGGAGGCAGATAAAGCTCGCAGGGGAGGGCCATGGTGGAAAGATGTGCAGAGGGTCCCCATGCACTCTGTGTACTGATTAGCACATGCATGTTATTTAGTTATCCCAAACTCATGAAAAGGGGCAGATGTAAAGGAGATGACCCCTGGCTCCTTTTCCTGTTTCCAAGTAACTTAATCCCACACCAGAACAAAATATTTATAAAAATAGAAAAATAGCTAGTACGCAAGTGAAAATCCACAGTGGCTAGTATTAGTTAAATATTTACTAGGCATGCAAAAAATCAAGAATGTAAGACCCATAAAGAGGAGTAAAATAATGAAAATGAAAACAGAAAAGATATAGATGACAGAATTACTACACAGAGAAGTTAAAACAGGATAACTTCATTCAATATAACAAAAAAGGAAGAGAAAAACTTAGCAGATTAATTCGAGGCATGGAGAATATAAACAGACCCAAATACAATTTTAATTATGAAAAATATGGTGTCTGAGGTGAAAAACAGACTGGATGCAACTAATAGCTGATTAATAACTACAGAAAAAATATAAGTAAACTATGAAGACATAGCAGCAAGAACTGTCCAAAATGAAAGAGAGAGACAAAAAAGATTTTCTTAAAAATGGAAACTACATTAATTGGCTGCATGACAACTTTAAACAGACTAATTTAAAAGCCTTCCTACAATCATTAATAACTAAATAAAACTAAATTTTCAATTTTTTTCACAGGTGAATTATACCACACATTAGGAAAAGAAGTAATACCAATTCTATACAAAATCTTGCAAAAAATTGAAGAGATAAGAATATTTCCAAATTCATTCTGAGATGAGCTTTATCCTTACCAAAGCCATAATAAATGATTACAGGAAAACTACAGAACAATATCCTTCATGAATGCAGGTGCAAAAATCCTTAACAAAACTTTAATCAAATCCAATAACAATTCAAAATGATAATGCAACATGACCTTGCAGTGTTTATCTCAAGAATGCAAGATTGCTTTCACATTCAAATTCCAATGAATTCACCATATTAACAGACTAGGAAAGAAAAACCATATGATCATCACAATAGATTGAGAAAAAGCATTTGACAAATCCAGTATCCTTTACTGATCAAGACTCTAAGCAAAGGCTGGCTGTTGGGGTTCAGGCCTGTAATCCTAGCACTCTGGGAGGCTGAGGCAGGTGGACTGCTTGAGCTCAGGTTGGAGATCAGCCTGAGAAAGAGTGAGACCTCATCTACTAAAAACAGAAATACTGGTCAGGCATTGTGGTGGGCACCTGTATCCCAGCTACTCTGGAGGCTGAGCCAAGAGGATTTCTTGAGCCCAAGATTTGAGGTTGCTGTGAGCTGTGACTCCATGGTGCTCTACCCAGGATGACAGAATGAGACTCTGTGGAAGGAAGGAAGGAAGGAAGGAAGGAAGGAAGGAAGGAAGGAAGGAAGGAAGGAAGGAAGGAAGGAAGGAAGGAAGGGAAGGAAGGGAAGGAGGGACAGAAGGAAGGAAAGGAGGGAAAGCGGGAAGGAGGGGAGGGAAGGAGGAAAGGAAGGGAAGGGAGAGAGGGAAGGACAGAGAAAGAAAGAATACTGACTCTAAGTAAAGTAGGAATAGAAGGAAACTTTCTTACCCAGATAAAGGGCATCTAAGAACACCCACTGTGGATGTCTTACTTACTGGTGACAGAGTGAATGATGCCCTCCACTGAAGATTAGAGACCAAGCAACAATGTCTGCCCTCACCACATCTATTCAACATGGTAACGGAGGTTGTAAGCAGTGCAAGACTCAAAAGAAGTAAAGGACGACCTTGGGAAGGAAGAAGCAAGACTGTCATTACTTGCAGTGCACCATGTCCAGCTATGCGTAGAAGTTTACAGAATAGGGTTCCTGTGGCTCAAAGGAGTAGGGCGCCAGCCCCATATACCAGAAGTGGTGGGTTCAAACCCAGCCCCAGCCAAAAACTGGAAAAAGAAATAAAATAAAATACAGGTACCAAAATAATAAAAGCCTAATTGGAAAAAAAAAAAGTTTACAGAATAATAACAAGTCTACTATTACTAATGGGTGAGTCTGGCCAGTTTGTGAACATAAAAGCAATATATAAAATTGATTCGTATTTTCATGTACTATCCATGAGTGAACAAGGGGAAATATGAAATTCTAAGAGATGGAGCGGCACACTTAAATCTACCAAGTGTAGCTGAGAAAGTTATGAAGATGGAAATCTATGGAGAGACAGTTAAGGATCAGGAGATTCACTGTTGTCAAAAATTCTTTCCAAATTAATCTATAAATTCTTTGCAATTTCAATGAAAATTTATATGAAAATGGAAAGGATGTGGAAAGTCCAAAGCAACTTTAAAGAGGAGAACCATGTTGGAGTCATATTTTCCTGGTTTCAGGATTGATTATAAATCTACAGTAATCGAGCCAGTATGATGCTGACATCAAGCTAGACAAAGACTTTAAGGGAACACAATAGAAAGATTATTTTAATTCATTGACACCCTACATGATATACAATAATTAGGTTAAAATAAAACTTCCAGGAGGAAAGATAAGAAAGTATCTTTACTGGATTAGGTAAAGATCTCTTAGATATGACACCAAAATGATGCTTAATGAAAAAACAAAGATACATTGAACTTCATCAAGATTTAAAAACTCTGTTCTTGGAAACTCACAACTATCTGAATAAAAAAAAAATAAGCCATGGCCTGGGAAAAATAATTTCGAATCACCTGTTTTATAAAGGGCTTTAATTCAGAATACATAAAGAATTCTCAACATTGAATAATATGAAAACAAACCCAAGTCAAAAAACAGCCAAAATATTTGAACAGAAACTTCACTAAAGAATACATACAAATTCAAATGGGCACAGAAAGAGATATCCGACGGGATTTATCATTCATCGTTAGGGAAATACAAATGAAAACCATAATGCCATTTCTACTCCACACCTATTTGAGTTTCTAAAATTAAAAAATCTGGCCATCCTGAGTGTTACGCTAGTCTCTGAAGCCACTGGAATTCTCTCGTACTGCAAGTAGGAATGTAAAATGGCACAACCACTGTAGAAAACAATTCAGCAGTTTCTTAAGTTATCCAGTGTTTAATCCAGCCGCTCCGCTCACAGAGAAAGGGGGGCATGTGATCTTACAGAAATGTGTACGTAAGGATTCATAGCCGCTTGATCTGTAATAGTCAAAAAAAAAATGAAAATAACCCAAACGCCCATCCATAGGTGAGTGGATAAGCAAATGGTGGCATATACTGCATAGTGATACGTTAACATACAACCGTGCTCCCAAATCACACTCAGACAAAAAGCTTCCGAATCGCACTCACACAAAAAGCAATGAACTGTTGAGACACACAATACATTTTGGGGGGTAATTGATATGTTCATTATCTTGCCTGTGGAGATGGTTTCACAGGTATATACACATGCCAAAATTTACATATGCAGTAGTATGCTTGAAATATGTGCAGTGTATTATATGTCAAGTATCCTCATTAACAGCTATGCCAAGAACATTCAAGAACAGGCCAAAGTAACAACCAAAGTAACATTGATGGGAATGCCTGTCCCCCTTCCATAAACTCTAATTTTTCAAGGATTTCTTTTTGCTTTTTTTTTTTTTTTTTTGAGACAGAGTCTTACTAAGTTGCCCCAGGTAGAGTACCGTGGAGTCACAGCTCACAGCAACTTCAAACTCTTTGGGCTTAAGCCATTCTCCTGCCTCAGCCTCCCAAGTAGCTGGGACTACAGGTGCCTGCCACAATGCCCGGCTATTTCCTGGTTGTAGCTGTCATTGTTGTTTAGCAGGCCCAGGCTGGGTTCAAGCCCAGCAGCCTTCGTGTGTGTGACCGGCGCCCTGACTGCTGAGCTATGGACGTTGCCCAGATATTTCTCTTTTTTTATGGATCTTTCTCCATGCTGGCAAGTTCCTTATGTCTATTTCATCTTTAAGGGCCTACATTTGAATAAGATTGTGGATGAGAACAGGGAACATGTACAGGTTTGGTTCCCAGTCTTTCTTCTCCTCACCAAAAGAGAGAGTTTGGTAGCCTTAACAAAAAAAAAAAAAAAACCTAAAAAGGAAGAAAATAATCCTGATTTATTACTTATGTTGCAGCAAGTGATCTGGCAGGAAACAAAACTAGCAGTTAATCTGCCAAGCAGAAAAAATGCAACCCCTTTGTTGGTTGTTATGAAGCATTCAGCTGTTTTATAGTGGGAGTCTATCAAACTCAATACATTTTACACGATTGCAAATTCCTTAAAATATGAAGATGCTATAACAGCGTAACAAGGAGAGACTGTGGTACTTTGCAATAACAAATTTTGTTATTCTTTGTAAATTCTGCTGTTTTATTTTTAATAGTGACAAGACACAAAATGCTATCAATGTTACTTTAATATAAATGAATATGTGTGCTTTAATGTGCGTGTATGAAAAAGTAAGCGTCGCCTTGCCTTCTTTCAGAAGTGTAAGTCAGGCATGTAAAATAACAAAAAGACAATCTTAGGCGTAAAATGTATCTATAAATATCTGGGATAATTTACCGTAAATTACACATTATCCTGTTGCCACCACCCCCCCCCCCCCCCACAGAGGAGTAAATGCCTTAACCAAAGATGCAGGCTGAGACCAGACTGCGCCATACTTTCTCTCCCTGCCTAAGCCCTGTTAAATGCAACCCTAAATGGAACAGCTATTTTCAGGGTAATATAAGATGACACTTGGGATATGCCAGGAGTATTTCAATTATTGGAGAGTGGCTTAGACTGGATGGGGTTGGCCTGCTACTTTTTGGTGGTGCCTCCAGGGTGACAGTTCACAAAACTCCCTGTTAACCAGTGGCCTCCCGGTGCCTCTCGAGTGACAATGCTCCCCACCCCCAAGCCCTGGATCATCACCAGCGTCATCCCTGCCCCTGGTCAGGGCCCATACTGGCCCGGCACTCTCAGCCACTCTGAGGGTTTCATCCTCTTGGGGGGTTTTAATCCCATTCTCTGTGTTAGACACTGAACTACAGAATCATGTTTTTCTTCTGTTTTTTTACATTAAAGGTAATTCAGTTCTCCTAAAGCTCAAAACCTGATCCTTAACACCTTCCTCACAGCAGTCACTCTGTTCTCAACACTAGGGCTGGGTTGGGGGCAGGCAGGAGGGTCTTGATCTCTGGTTTCTCATAGCTATTTGCTGGTCATTGCCTTCCCAGCTCCCTGGGCTGCTTCTTTGCCACTGAAGTTCATGGCCTCCATGTCACTGCTTCCTTCCCTTCCTCCTCATTCAGAAACTTGAGCACTGACTCTGCCCTTATTCTAAGAATACACCTCCTCCTAATTGAAGACAATGACTCCTCAAACTCCCAGTCCTTCCTAAGGTCCTTCCGTAGCCTTGTCCATCCAGTACAGGGTGGTCCACGTTCACAGACTCTGAGATGTCCCTTGCTAATCATGGGACTATTCTTGGGGCACCCCTTTCCTCAGTCACCCTCTGCTGCTAACCTCACCAAGTTGACATCATTGGTAGCTCTGAAGATTTATGAGCTGACGTCATAAGAATCAGGAGAATAGCCAGTGTTGTTAAGAAAGGAAATTTTGCTTTGGACTGAGCAAAGCAAATGCATTTATATGCTAATTTTAATTTTTATCTGGCCTTTCACCATCTGGCCCCAATTTCTTTCATTTCCTCCTCCCACCTTCTCTCTCTCAATACCGCAACCCTCACTCTCTGGACGCCCCCAGGGTACTCTCTCTACCCTGGGCAAAAGCCTTGCTCATGGTGATCTCTCCTGGAAGCCTGTATCTCCCCTGGAGACTGTGATCCCTCCTTCAAGGTCTAGTTCAAATGTGACTTTCTCTTTGCATCCTTTGCCAGCCCTCCTAAGGTGAGTCATCCCTATTCATGTCTGTATTGAACCCCTATTCTGCACCAGGCATGTTTAGGATCTAGGGATTCACCACTAAACAGAACAGATGAGAATGTAAACTTTTGTGGAATTTACCTTCCAGTGGGAGGAAATTGATAGTAAACTTGAAGGACAGATTTTTTTTAAAGGCATACTATGTTTTCTGCTAATACGCATAACATAGCATAACAGTAAGTGCTGTAAACCAGTACAGAAAAATAATGAATGCTGAGATTGGGAGGGAAATTTCAGTATTAAAATAGTTTGGTCTAAGAAGGCCCCATGATTAGATGGCCTATGAGCAGAAGCCTGAAAGAGTTGAGGAAGTGAGGCTGCGGTAAGGAACTGTAAGATCAGTATTGATTGCTAATACCTTGGTGTCTAGAGTTGACTGTGAATTCTGGGAGGCCAAAGTGTGTTTCTTACGTTATGTGTGTGCCTTCAGCTTCCAGAATGGCTCCCAACACATGGCAGGGATCGAGGAGGAGGGGGGAAGGATGTTTTTAATACTCACAGAATGCTCTACTTCTCCCTGTCCAAATACCTTTCACATTTTCAGGTGACTTTTCTTGGGAGTAACAAACAGGCAACCGAGTAAAAGATGACAAACTTCAATTACCATAAAAGCAATACACTCCATGCTTTCAGCACTCATTGTAAAATAAACAGTTAAAAAGTAACAGTTGATATATTGAACCTTAAAGCTAAATTCTTGGCATTCTCCAGCATATTTACAAGTGTGTAATAAAATGCAAAGAAAGTTTATTTCTTTTGCATGGCATTTTATTAATGCAAATGACCCAAAGTGCCAGCAATGCATTATCCTTGAACTACAGTGATTCACGGCACCTCAACATTAATGGAAAATCACTGTCAGTTCATTGTAAATGGATTCCACGAAGGTATTACAATTTCCACCTTGTTCAAAACATATCCTAAAATGTAGATGGAAATTGTATCATTTGACCAATGAATGGCTACAATACTGTATCAAATATAGGAAATTTAAAACAGTGAGACCTTAATGACATACATCATGTATGAGTCTCAATCAAAATTAATCAGAAGCTAGACATCAACTAGCAACAACTTCTACACATACGAAACTCTCATAGAATGAGTGGAAGTGACTCATAAAAAAAGAACAAAGAAGGATTTAACCCTAACGAGATGACATCCCTGAAGAGTAAAACTATCTCTTGGGACATCTGTTTCTATGATGTTGTTGGGAAAACAGTTACGTTTTATAGTGTGTGTAGCAGGTACTCACTCGGCAAGATGACCTCGATAGCAAAGTGGAGGAAACACGCTCAGAATGGGGCCTTCCCATTTCAGAATTTGCTGTTACAATTCAAAAGGAAACCCATGACCACAGCCTGGAACTGTGCTTTAGTCATAATGAAAGCATTTAGTCTCCCTGTTGGAAAGAGAGATTGTCCATAAAACCTAAGAGAAAAAGATGTATGATCCCTATGTTATTTTCTAAATGCAACATTTTTTGTATAAACATGATGGTTTTTATGTGTTTGAGGGTTAATATGGTCTAAGCTGTGGGGGTTTTTCACATGCCACTTTCACTAGATTCACCAGGGCTGGCCAGATTACAGCTCGCTAAGAAGAACGTGGGCCAAATCGGCAATCAGCAGGCAGGACTGCTGTGATCAATTATTGATGTCTGCCATGGGCAAGGGCTGGTGCTTTCTCATATGCTGCTCTTGGCTTCAGAGGGTGATGCTAGTGCATACTAGTGCTCGGGGGAGGCCTGGTGCTGGAAGAAAAATCTAGCTTGAGCCCTGAAAAGAAAAGGGAAGCAGTAGGAAGAGACTGGGCAGTTGCTCTGTTCAGCTGTCTCTCTTCCCTTGCAGACTTTCCTTTCACTAAAATCTTGGGTTTCTTTTTTGTTTTAATAAGGGAAGTAGCTCATTCACAGAGTACAAATTACCTACTTCTCAGGACATTAAAAAGAAAGAGGGAGAGAATGATCTGGCATCTGTTGGGGGTTGGAGAGGAAAGCACAATCCATTCCAGGTACTCCAGGCAAGAGGAGATTTTATCTAAGGCTCTGTAGCAGAACACAAGGGAGTCAGGTCGGCAGACTGCTATGGTGTCTGGGTGCCACCCCATGCCCTGGCTGCAGTGCCAGTGCGTCGAGAAGGATTCTGATTAGAGACTGTCCATCAGACACACTTGGGTGTGTGCCAGGGATGGGGGTTTTATGCTACCTATCAAGGCTTTCAGGGTGGTGTTGGGGAATGAGAAAGAGGCGGGAAACAGATGACTGTTGAACCTGAGAGGGTTGATGAGCCCCAGGTAGGCGCAGGCTCCACACGCCCCGTGCTGCTGTGACAAGCTGCCCGTGGTTGGCAGCCCCCTCCAGCCTCCAGCTTGCTCCTTCTCCATTACCTAGGAGCAGCTTCCATCGTCTTGCTTTTCCTACCACACACCATACAAGGATCTCTGGGGACATGTAGCACCTAGGAAAAATGACAATTTATCACAGCCATTGTCCCCTTTTTTCTCTTTTCCAAAAAAGACACAAAAGCATAGTTTTCAATTTATAGTGACAGCACATTATGCCACTTGTGTACTCATTGATCGATTGTGGTTAAATACCAAGTTATATTCACTGTTAATCCTTCCTAATAATCACAGATCTCAAAATGGCTTTGCACAATATTATTTTTATTCATTGGCTAAGTACATGAAGGCCTCTACTCCATGATCCCTTTTTCTCTGAAAGTCTGACCTCCACTTTCTTTTACAACCCTGTTCCTGCCTAGTTTCAACCTGCCCCTCACCTCCTATCTTTCATTTATGTTGTTCTTACTGACCATGCCCTTGGAGGGGAGCTTCATGTCAATCTCTTACTGAGGAATCATGTTTAAGGATTCCTTTTGTTTCTTTTAATTTTGTTTTTCATAGATTTTATACATTTGAGTTTCGTAAAAATTATCATTTAATGATAGTTTCTCATGGCATCCTGCTTTTATTAAGCCAAAAAAAATTGATATCAATAAATAGAAAAGATGTCCAAGCAAGTGGTACTTCCCAAAGGAAAAGGATATCACATTACTGTAAACAAACTATTTTGTTTTCAAGGATCAAAAATTACCTGGGTTTGTGACATTTAAATGTTGTTTTCTAACAATTAATCAGCATCCTAGGCATTTCTGTGAAATCTGGGGACAAGATAAGAATAGCCAGTGTTATTGCTACCATCCAACATTATTCCAGAAGTTCTAGCCAATAAAATAACACAAGAAAAAGATAAGAGTAGCATAATTGTAGGAAGAGAAGAATTGTAGTGATCATTTACCCAGAAAATTCAAGACCAAAAAAAAAAAAAAAATCCTGGCATACTATTTGGTCAATTAGTAAATACTTTTAAACAGTTATAATGTAAATAATAGTTATTGGTTTAAATAAACCAAATTATGATCTGTATTATTTGGGAGGAATTAAAGGAGCATAAGAAAGGGATTAAGAAAAGCAAATTCTCACCAAGAAAATCAGTAGAGTTTAATGGCAAGAAAGAGCAGTATAACTAGAACATTTAGAAATGTGAAGGTAAATTAAAAAAATAAAACATTACTTAAAGTTGTGGTCCCTGGGGAAGGTAGATAGAGGCAGGATGGGCTGTCATAAGGATACTGATTTCTCTCATTCTAAGCTTTTCAGTGTTATATGCTATTGATTTATTTAGCTATGCACATATACATTTCTTAGATAGAAATAAATCACTATTATCCATCCTACAAACATGCAGTTTTCAAAAAGAATACACTCATATGTGCTAGTACAAAAATAAGTCTAAGACATTTTAAGTTAAATACTACTCATGTTTCACAACTGTTAAAAGTGATGAAGGCACATTTTCTCCTTTTATCTTATCAGTTTAGACTTTGGAAATTTTACTACAATGTGTATTATTCTATAACTAAAAAATTTCTTAACCCCAGTAAGATTAGCCCATATCACAAAATCCCAAAACCAGAGATGTTGGCATGGATGTGGAGAAAAGGGAACACTTCTACACTGCTGGTGGGAATGCAAATTAATTCATTCCTTTTGGAAAGACATCTGGAGAACACT
>CAUYQV010121924.1:0-10363 GCA_963574575.1 Galagoides demidoff
TGGCGGGCGCCTGTGGTCCCAGCTACTTGGGAGGCGGAGGCAGGAGACTTGCTTGAGCCCAGGAGTTGGAGGTTGCTGTGAGCTGTGATGCCATGGCACTCTACCCAGGGGGATAGCTTGAGGCTCCGTCTCAAAAAAAAACCCCAAAAAACAAAAAACAACATTGCTCTCGCGGATGTTTAACCCCCCTACTTCTACCATGAGAATTAGCCACTGCTCTCTCTGCCTAGCATGCATCATGTTCATATTTGTCATTACTAATGTTTGGCACAAGGGATTATTTGATAAACATCTATGGACTTGAAGACATGCATAGATTGCAAGGGAAAATACAAGACCAGAAAAGAAATGCTTTTGGAAAAGTTCAATGAATGGACACTTGGGTTTTCTGCATTTCATTATATACACATTTTTGCATGAAAGAAAAATGTTGTAAATAAATAATCTACTCTGGTTAGTAATATGCACGCTGAAGTAGTTAGGGTAATCGTACAGGGAGATGCAATTTACTTTGAACTGTATTAAAAATGGATTGATGAATGGACAGAGGGATAGGTATATAATTTTAAAAATGAACATAGTAAAATATTCATGGTAGACAGTGGGTGGGAAGTAAGTGGGTGTTCACTGTAAGATACTTTGACTTTGCTGTATATTTGAAGAATTTTATAATAAAGTCTTCAGGATAAAAAAAAAAGAAGGTGAAAAGTAAAGATGAAACATAGAACGTATGAATGTAAACAAAGGGATCAGTATGACTTCTCCTGACTTTGATATTTGGCATTAACTTAATTTTTTAAACTTATTTTTCAGCACTTCATACGGTTCATATAACCATTATATAACGTTATATAACTGTTCATACAACGTTATGAACTCTTCAGATGCATCCTTCCCCAATATTTATGAATCAATCTGTGATATCAGCACAACTCACAAGTTGAGAGATTAATGGTGGTTTATGTGTTTTTTAGGTATGTTCGGGGTGTTTTATGCACACACTAACCCAAGATTTGTAGCAGGAGTATAGGGAGCTCTGGCCTGAAGTCGTTACATCACTCATATACAATATTTTATTTACTTGGATTTCAAGGAAATAAATTAAGGATGCATTTGAGGGGTGAGCATTAAAATTCTGAAATCACATATGTCCTTCTTCAGACGTTAGAGTTTAGAGAAGACTCATAAATTAGGGGCTGGAACTTGGTTGGTTAGATCTAAAGAAAAGTGCAAAGCATTCATGGAGAACCAGGGCTGAGGCCAGAGTCTGCTATTCCCTTGGAACAATACCTAATTCCCAATGCCATTCATTCAACCTAGGACTTTAAGAGTGCTACAAACTCCCAAATTGTCTCATCTGTGAACTGGGATAATAATCTCTTCCTAGAGTTGTTGACTTCCAGCTAAAAATGAGTGATGAAACACATGAGTTTGTCTCACGTCTCTCGCCAAAATTCACTAAAACGATACTAAATACTAAAAGAAGAAAAAGCCTAAAAGGGCAAGAAAACCACGAAGGAAATCAAGGCAAAAAAGTGATAGAAAGACAGATTTGGAAGCCAGAAAGCAGATGAAAGAGTGAGAACTGACTTCCTAGAATAGAGATAGCTGGGAGAACCAGGAAAAGTGGGTCATTTTGTGTCTGAGAATTTGAGAAGGGCTTCGAAATGGGAGGCTTCGGTTATTTCAGGAGGCAGAATAAGTTGCAAGACTAAACTCAGGGAAGTTTTTTACATGACTTCTTAGGTTTCTCAGATCCTTGTATCACCTCTCCCACTCAGTGGGAACAGGTAACCACCACTTGCCAACTTAAGAAGAAGATTTCAGTGAGCTTCATACCTAGAAAAATTGAACCAGAAATTCTAACCTCAGGCTGCCAGGCACAGACGAGAGTATAAATGAGGCATGATGCTAAAAAGAGAACGAATAAGTGAACCTCTACAGACTGTAGGGGGAGACTCCACCTGAGAACCCTTGTCCTCGCTTGGCTTCTGGGAGTCTGATGAGCAGTCTTAGAACTGCAAAATATGCGACGGTTTTTGCTAGTGAATCTGATCAGCTCCAGGAAAGGGGTAAATGTAAATAAATAAATGCCTAGATGGATGACTAGATGGAAGGATAGGATAAAACAGGAGAGGGTACAATACAGTACAATAGGGACTTTTGACATCCTCTCAACAAAACAGCTATATTTTTTAACCTTAGTTTTTACCTTCAAATGAATCCCATACATTGAACTCCCCTTAGGACACATAACTTTCAACCAGCATTTCAATTTTCATCTTTAAGTGTGAATAATTGTCAACAAACATACTTTAATAGTTTATAGTATTAATAATTGAATACTTTAATTAATACTTTTAGCAGAAAAGTATCTTGAAGCAAACAGAAAAAAGGTTGTGAGTGAAGAACTTTTTTATATCATATCCTCGGGGAAACAAGAAAAGATATTGAATTGATGAAATAAGAACTAGATAGTACAAAAGAAGAATGTGCACAGAGATGAAAAATAACTGGTATTGAAAATTCCATATCAGAAGTAAAATTAGAAGGATCACAAAAATTGAGGATTCTTCATAAAAAGGGAAGTCAAGATACAATTAGAGTTTCTTATCTAAGGTTTAATATTTAATGCATATTAGTTTTAGAAGAAAACTAATTTATTATTTATTAAGAAATTTTTCCATTACTAACTGGTTTTTTTTCAGATCAGAAGGTATCTTGAGTGTCCGGCATATTCAATGGGGAAAAAATACAAGAAACATCATCACAAAATTTTATGATATAAGGATAAAGAAATAATCCCCAAATCTTGAGGGGTGGTAGGGAGAAGGAACACATGTAGACTTCGTAATAATAACTCAGTACAAGGTAAGACAAGGAGAAATGCCTTCAAAATTCTTAAGTAAAAGTTACAGTCAAGTTAATATTCTGTCACCAGACAATCAAGTGTGAGAGAATTTTAAGAAAATACTCTTAAACATGAAATGTAAAAATATTACCTGCAAGTCATTCTTTTTCAGGAAGCTGAAAGGAGGATTTACCCACCAACCTGACAGAGTAAATCAAGAAAGATGAAGACTGGAAAGTTGACAGATCCCCAACAGGAGAAGGAAAAAGGGAATACCCAGTATAAGGGTGAAGAGACGTCTCAACTAGCTGGCCAGCAGTCTTTGAAAGCAACCAGTGTTTTGTTGGGAGAAGGTGATAGAGAAGATTTGTGGCTCCTTTAGAGAGTTGGGGGATGTGTCATTGATATAGTGGCAGGAAAGTAAAGGACACATCTCTCAAAATTACGACAGGTACCTGCTACTGCCTGTGTAGCAGACGTTTCAGTACTTTTCAATTCTTGTACGTTGTGAGTTACAAACAGTATATACGAATGTTCATCAGTAAACATCATGAATACTGAATGCTGATTTACACGTAATGATAATGTCACTTTTGGGAACGTGGATAAAGAGAGGAGAGAGAGGGAGGCAGGTAAGGGAAGGAGAAGAGCAATGGAGAGAGCGCGGGTGAGAGGAAGAACTGAACATGAAAACACTGAACCTCATCTTCATGCTTGGAACTAAATAGGTGGTATTTAAAAACACAAAGAGTTTTGATTTTTTTTTCAAGATGGTTGACCGGAAGCATTTCAAACAAGCCCCGTTCGTGTAGGAGAAACAAAATACCTTGCAGACAACCACACTTTGAATGCTTTATCCAAGAGGGAACATGGGGGTTTAACCAACAAGTGACAGAAAACTACAAATACTACAGAGAAGAAAGAAGATGGGCAGCCTGCATCCTGGGACCGGCTGGAAACTGGGAGTGAGTCCCGGAGCAGGGGATGGTGAATGAATGTCTTTCTATGTTCCACTTTCCCACAGAGGAATTGGGCATGCCAGGCTAGGGCAGAGCCTCTCCTGACTCCTTTATCTAACTTAGACAGTGGCCACACTAAGGAGGAAACACCCTGGGGTCCCATCTACTTCCTGAAACCTAAGGCATGGTCTTGAGTTGGGCTCTGAAGGCCCAGGGCTGAGTTTCGGGCTGGGTGCTTATTTTGTCAACAAATGGGTGTTGAGAACATACTAATTGGTTCTGTCATAAGCAAGACTTAGTTCCTGACCTCAGGAAGCTTGAAGTCTGGAAGAGGCAGTGGGCACTTCACTGTACAAAGACATGGACTTGACCCTGAGCAGAGGCAAATACGGGGAGCTCATGGACATGCATGGGGAAGAACCTCACCCAGACAGGTGGACTTCTGCAGAAAGGACCCCACATTTACAGCAGTGTGGGGGGGGGCTTTTGTGTAGCAGCCCATACAGCCTATGGCTAGGAGGAGTGAGTTTTGTAAGAAATATCTGTATAGCTCAATAATGGAACACCTTGGTGAAAAGGGCATGGAAAGGGATTTAGCTCTCCTAACAAGCATGAGAGTTCATGAGATGAGAGCATTGGTGAATTGGCAATCTCTACCCCTGTGGTGTTGAGAGGCACAAGATCAGCCTTATAATTAGGCTGGAGGAGAAGGCAGTCGGGAGCATGCCCATTCTATCACGGACCCGCTTACTCTGACTCTGTCACTTCTGCCTGAAGAACATCAGCATGGCGCCTCTCTACTGAAGATCACCAAGCTCTGCTAAAGACTAAGATCTATCTTTCTAAGAAGACTTCTTTACTCTCTCAAAGACTCTCTCTCTCTCTCCCTTCTGTTAAAGTAATAGCCCTCAGGCACCTAAGAGCGATTGTTCCTGAGTGAGATAACAGCATAGAGGTCCACGTCTGGAACACAGCTAGATAGGCTGGGGCCAGAGACCAATCCGTCCCAGGCCCTGATAAGTTGCATCCATGACACTTTTGCTTAACTTTCTATCATCCACTTCTCCTAAAGATAATTTTGAGTTGCATGAGTGTTTGAGAACAAAGCTGCTTTGTTTAATCTTTTAACACGTACATGTTTAGTGCCCAGTCTCACATAGTAGATGTTCTGTGAATACTGGTTGAATGATAAATGGGCTGGGTGCAGTGGTTCAGACTTGTAATCCTCGCACTCCGGGAGGCCTAGAGTGGATCACCTGAGCTCAGGAGTTAGAGACCAGCCTGAGCAAGAGTGAGATCCCTCTCTACTAGGCAAAAAACTAGCCAGGTGTTGGGGTGGGCACCTATAGTCCAAGCTACTTGGAATGCCAAGGCAAGAGGATAGCTGGGGCCCAGGAGTTTGAGGTTGCTATGAGCTGCGGCACCTTGGCACTCCAGCCTGTGGCAACACAGTGAGATTCTGTCTCAAAAAATAAGATAAATCAATGGGCCGTAGAAAATACTCACTGGATGTCTTTTTTTGTTCTGTCAAATGAAAGTTTTTGATGAGATGGTTGCCAAGCCCTGTATGGAAATTTTCATAAAAATATTAGCCTCTAGGGGCTTTCCTCCTACTCGCTTTTAATTTCTTAAAGGAAAAAAAAGGTATCAAATAATGTCAAGTCAGGGCCTTAGGGTCAAATGCATATGGACCCGTGGCCTGGTAGTGTGGACCCAGACCCTGGGGTCAAACAGACCTTGGTTTTGATTTTGCCGCCTCTTCCTAATTGCACAGCCCAGGGGTAACTGAGACCCAGTCTCTTAGACTCTGCTTTTATTCTCTCCAAAAGAGCAATAATAACGTGTGTATGCCATGAAGAGAGCAACCAGTACATACTAATGGAGTTGATGAACACGACAGATGACAAAATGAAATAACCCGTCTGTACAGCCTGACATAAGTGTGAGGTACTCACTTCCTCCTTCCACGGGTTTGACCATCAAAGACAATGATCATTCCTCTGATTTTGCGCGAAAGTGCATCACGTCAAACTCTTAAAGAAATACACACCTAAACTGCACGACTTTTCGTCTTTCCCACGGAATTTAAATAGCAAAGAACCCATGAAATGAGACAAGCAATTTATTAATCCATTTCACAAAGGACCCGTATTACATTATCGTTAAGGTCCCTTAACAAACAAAAATTAATTTCTAGACTCATAAGTTGCTGGCACATTGATAGACTCCTTAATTACAGGGTCTTTGGTTTAGAAAATAATGATTGATTATTTGAGGTTGTATTTCACTTAGTTATGGATGAGACCCTGAATATTTTCACAGAGAAATTATTTCAAAGTTATTATGATTAATATGCCTTATGGACAGGATGTCTGAGTTATTGCAAAATCTCAGACAATGAAAATAATTTTTTAGAGTGTCTGAAAGGGTTGTTCTGAGGTAGGTGAGAGGAAACGGAGAAAATGAATTGTGTTTCTGTTTATTTATTCCACAAATACATATTTGATACTTTCTGAATAAGGGATCCTGTGATAGGTACTGGAGATACAAAGTTACAAAGTTAGATGAGACGTGATCTTGTAAAGATCACTGTATAATGGAGGAAACCGAATCTTGTACAAATAAATCCAACGTGGGGGTAGAAGTGCCGTGATGGAGTTCATAAAGGGGTCACTGCTGTGCTATTTTATCTGATGTGCTAAAAAAACAAACAAAGCCACCTCTCAGGGGAGATGCCATGAACTGAAGCAGGAGAGGGTGCAGGGAGGACAAGGCAGGGAAGGTGCCTGCCTGAACAGAGGCCAACACAGGGGCTGATGGACCCTGACGAGGAAATACACATGAGGCTCATGCTCTGTCCAGGTGGCTGGACGCAGAGGGCAGCATGTGCTGGGAGGCAATATCCGGGAACTTGTTCATGGAGAGGAGGGTGCCAATGGGTGAATGACAAGGATGAGGCTGGAGGGACGGACCGTCCGTGCCAGGTTTGTAAACAAGCAAGGAAAATGATAATAGTCTCTTTTTTCACATTTGTATTAATGCATGGTGATTGTCCCTTATGATCGGGACATGTGATCTTTTTTTATTTCAAAGTAAATGTTTTATTTTTAACTGTATGTGTCTCTTTTAATGATTTCGTTCAAAAATTTTTTAGAAAAACTCTCTGAGTTTTTTTCTTTTGAATACAGATTCATATGAGATTACTATTCAGATTAATAATATTAACATTATTATTGTAATTAATAATGCAAACAATTAGGTGACATCGTTTGTGGTTCTAGAAGAGAAGATCTGAAATATTCTCAGCACAAAGAAGAGTGCTGGAGGTGATGGATGTGATAGACCCCGTGATTTGGTCATTACACGTAGTATGCAGGCATCAAAGTGTGAGACACGGGAAGAGAAGGACATGTGACACTTTGACACCCCGTGTGACGATCAAATCAAGGTGTTTAGCATACCCATCACCTGGAACACTTGCCATTTCTTTGCACTGGGAACATTTCAGATCTTCCCTTCTAGTTATCTTAAATATGTATTAATAATACATTGTTACTAACTACAGCTACCCTGCTATACTACCATACAGGAGAACTTGACCTTCTGTATATGTCATGTCCATTAAGCCTCTGTTATTGCTCCCCACGTCCCCCTTCCCAGCCTCTAGTCACTGTCACTCTTTGCTCACATGTTAAGAATACTATTCTGGTAACAGCATAAAGATGGCTAAAACAGTATGTCACGTCAGGTGCTGAGAATTAAATTCACGTCTTTAAAAGGCTCTTTGGGAAACCAAAAGCATAAATGGAGGGGAGAAGGACGCTGGGCCCTGAGGTGTCAGTGGGGTACAGTAGAGGCAGGATGACCCTCAGGATTTCAACTGGGAGCACTGAGTGTGGGGTCAAGAGTGAGGTCATTCTCAGAGGCATGGAACTCAGTGGGAGGAATACACTGCTGGGCTGGATAGACTGTCAATAAAATGTTAGTACTAGAGTCTGTACTAAGTGCCCTTTTTTCTTCCTTCATTAGGGATGTCTCCTTCACTAGATGCCATCAAGTATTTGACATAGGTAAGTCCTGATTTCAGGCTTTCTCAACCCTCTTATTAGCATAACTCTAAGCAAGGTAGAATGTTCTACACTCTAGCCCTGCCAAGGGAGCACGAGAAGAAACAGGGTTCACAGAAATTTCTGCCGTCCCTGTTCCTGCTTCAGAATTCATCGCATCCGTAAAAAGAAACAGAGAGGCTCGGCGCCTGTGGCTCAATCGGCTAAGGTGCCAGCCACGTACACCTAAGGTGGCGGGTTCGAATCCCCAGCCCGGGCCCGCCAAGCAACAATGATGGCTGCAACCAAAAGAAATGGCCGGGCGTTGTGGCGGGCGCCTGTGGTCCCAGCTACTTGGGGGGCTGAGGCAGGAGACTCGCTTGAGCCCAGGAGTTGGAGGTTGCTGTGAGCTGTGATGCCATGGCACTCTACCCAGGGAGATAGCTTGAGGCTCTGTCTCAAAAAAAAAAAAAAAAAAAAAAAAGAAACAGAGAATCCTAATTGACTCACAAGGTAAGGACATTAGGAGATTTGCCCAGAGTGTTGAAAATTACAGAAACTCAAGGCTTCTTTTAAGCTGAGTTCCTAAACTCTGCTTGTGCATTTGTTTACACAGGAATAAAAATTATAGGAGAGTAAAGTGTGTAACTCCAGGGTAACCTGGTGTGACTTCCGCCTTCTTCCCTTGGACAATCCTTGAGAAGTAGTTCTGTTTGTATTCTGTCTGTCAATTTTGGGTTCCATCTGGATCCAATCCTTATCAGGAAAGTTCAAGGAGGCTGCAGTGATAACAGGTATGATGTCACTGGATAGTTAGCTAAGGGTGCACCAGGTCAAATAAAAAGAAAACAAAGTAAAAAGAAGTGAAAATTCTACTGGTGTAGATGGTATAAATTAAAGATTGCTCCAGGTATTACAAAATCAGAGAAAGGAATTTCAGGTCCGGAACAGGCAAAAGTCTAACTCCTTTTACTTCCAACTTTTTGTTGCAGTATCTCTTAAACCACATCCCCAGAAAGACAGCCTGGGGTACAGGGACCCCTAAAATGTGTTGGAGCTTTGGCTCGGCCACTTGCTATCTTGATGAACTGGGGACTAATTACTAAACCTCTCTGATCTTAACTTACTTGTAGTTACTTGTATATTCCTTCATTCAAGGTAACACAATTATCTTTTATTTGGCAGTGATTAAATGAAGAAGTGAAGTCACATTTTTTAGACGAAGAAGCAAAACAAAGATACGAAAAGATGTTACAGGGGTTCGTGGCAGGATCTAGCAGGATCTCAAGTTTCGTAGGAGATGGTAAAGGCAGACTTCCCTCTGCTGGAGAGGGGATTGGGACCATGAACTTGATTAGGGTTCTGTGCAATCTTGTCAGCCTTTTTCCTCTGTCCTCAGATCTATTTAGGGTTGTGGGGCTTCAAGGATAACTTGGACAAAAAATATTTGAGTAATTTATCAGCCCTCCACTTTGCTTAAGCCATTCTGCTCTGGCCTAAGGGAGTCAAACCAGGAGGCTCCCTCAGCAATGAAGCACATCAATCATTCAATCCAGCCTTGTGTCCAACCCACAGGGAAGAAGGGGTGTAGCTAAAGGAGAGTTTGCAATCATTTAGGCAACAGCCGGCACATAAATATGGTCATTCAAGATGCACGTCTTTTGAGAAAGAAATTGTTTTGCAATAAAGAGAAGTAATGATTATCAGGGCAAGAACCATGAAATAGCAGATTGGAAATAAAATATGCTTTTATTAAGTCTCCATTTCTATGTGGCAGAAAGGGAAATAAATAACAGAATGCAGAGCTAGGAGCTGAGGAAATATTGCCAAGGGTGGAATCTAATGACTTGACTATGAAACAAAGACCCAGCTTCGGAGAGAGTTAAATATGTTGGTGAAATCAGAATGAATTTTCAAGTTCTCCACTGACCTGACAGGCAATGCTTCTTTATTTCCTGACTTTTAAGCTCAAGATAGACTCCTTAATTTTTTTTTTCCGCTTTCTTTTTCCTAATCTCTCTCGATTTTATATTTTAAGAAGTACTTAGCCATTGTTAGGCTTAAATAAATCCTCTGATTCATTAGGATTCACTGAGCTTTCATAATATGGGGTTTTAAATAATACCACAATTAACATTCTTGGTGTTATCTGTTTTCAGCCTCTGGTAATCTCTCTTTTGTTTCCCCTCCATGTGCTGCCTTGAAGCTATCATAGTCAATTTCATATATATAGATATGAAACATACATACACACACATATAATTATATATTTGCACACATATATATGAAATTTTACTGGTAGGTTGTCTACGTTAGATTCTTTTTTTTTTTTTATTGAATGGTGACTATGTACCTTAATGCGCTTTTGGGGTACAGTGTGGGGTTTTCACATGCAACCCGAAATACTTCCATCAAACTGATCAACACAGCCTTCATGTCATTTTCAACATTCTGATAATACTCTTAGAGAGTTTCACTTGTACCCCTGTAAGATATACCTCAAAAAT
>CAUYQV010121925.1:0-17796 GCA_963574575.1 Galagoides demidoff
ACTGAGAAAATGACATGAAGGCTGTGTTGATCAGTTTGATGGAAGTATTTCGGATTGCATGTGAAAACCCCACACTGTACCCCAGAAGTGCATTAATGTACATAGTTACCATTCAATAAAATAAAATAAAATAAAATAAAAGAATGAGCGCCTTAGACTCCACACGGAGTGGACTTGCGGGAAAGGCTGTTGTTTGTTGTGCGGCATTTTATAAAGTGTTCAGAAAGCCACATTTGTGGAGGTTTGAAGGCAGATGATAAAACTACCAAGAGATAGCCCTTCATGCCACCCCAAAATGTCTCTGGCTCACAAACAGTCCACTTCCAGGTCCATGTTCCTGATGACTCCTCTCCTGAGGTGCCGCAAGATAGCGTTGAAAGCCAATTGTAGTTATTTGTTAAAAACTTTCTTTTCTGGGCATCCATCCCATTAACTTTATTACCCCTTGGCAGCGTGCTGAGCCCTCCCTGCCAAACCCAACATGCAGCTGATGGCAGTAAGTGTGTCCACAGCTCTGCAGTGCTCCACTCAGGAGCAGCAGGGGCAGGGCGTGGCGCCAGGTGCCAGCCTCTCAGGAAGGGGTCGTGTCTAGGTGGGACCCCGGAGTAAGACCCTCTGCCCACCAGGGTCTTACTCTACATGCTGCTGGTTACTGGTGACCAGGATTTGCCAGTGCCCGCGAGATGATGCCACAGCAGTGACCAGGGTTCCATCTGGGACCTGGCTGCCCGGCGAGCCCCAGCACCCAGGCACCTCCTCCCCTTCTGTCTTGGGCACTAGCATCTGTATCGTTTGCTTTTCCCTTGGTTTTTTACCCCACATTAGTGATTTCCTCTCTCCTTATTCTATAATTCTTTTATTATTATTATCAATGATTCTACAAGTAATTTTTGTAAGGAAGAGAAGTGGAGGTGAAGACTTGGCGGATTATCCGTCTCGGCACCCCTCTGCAGTGGGGGAGGCGCCCCGGGTCAGCGTGTTTCCTGCAGTGGGGGCATGCCCCAGATCGGCAGCCATAGACACGTCTGGATCTGAGTGGCCCAGCATAGCAGCTGCCAGGCACTTGTCATGTTGAGCACTTGATACGTATAAGATGTATCTAAAGGAACTGAGTTTTTTGTACTACTTTATTTCTTTTAGTTTGGACTTAATCAAAGTTTAAGTTCATGCCTGCTCCATTGGGTGGCATGGCTCTAAATGCCCCGTCTGAAGCAAATCACACCTAACCCTTCACCAGAGAAAAGAACCAAGTGTTGAGATGGCCACAAGGAGGACACAGGCAGAAAATGGCTGTGGGTGCACTGGGTCCCGCAGTCCAGGTGGCTGTGCATACAGGAATGAGTTGCCTGATTTGGGAAGTGGACCCTGAGGAAGAAGTCAGACAGTGCCAGGGTGGCCGTCACTCAGCTGTCACATGGGGGGCAGGGACTGGGCAGTGTGCTTCACGTCCTCGTGACTCACCTTCAGTGGGTCACCTCACTTTGTGACCTGCCTCAGTGGGTGCTATCAGGATTAGACCAGAGCATCGTCCGGCTGGCTCATGGTAAGTGCTCAGTAAGCATCAGCTTTGAGTGTTTTTGATGTTTTTCCTCGTCTGTGTAACAGGGTCTGGCTGCTTTAATAGTGACCTTTTACTTTTGTCTAAACAGTGTTATGGATTGGTCACCTAAACCCCACCCCCACCCCCCACCCCCGGCTCACACGGAGCTGTAATTTGGTGGAGAAAGTCGCAGAGCTTAGATGCAGGGTTAGATGATCTCCGCCCGTCCGTGCTGCTGTGACAGGGTGAGCTCTAAGCCACAGAAATGTGGTACCCACAGGTCTGGGGGCCGAGAAGTCCAGGATCAAGGCACCAGCAGGTTCAGGTTCTGGGGAGGGCTTGGCCCTCGTGGCTGTGTCCTCCTATGGTGGGGAGGGCTAACAAGCTCCCCTAGGGCCCTGTCCTCAGAGTACCCAGTCACCTCCCAAAGGTGGCACCTCTGAATACCATCACCTGGGGGAGGCACAAACCTCAGACCTTAGCTGGAATAAAAGAGCAACTTCCTGAGGGCAGTGTCCAGCAAATTCACGTAGGAAAGACACCCCCACTGCAGGGACACCACTCAGAGGGAGGAGGAAGGGCCGACAGTATCGGGCAGGTGAAACACTGGCAACACCCAGCTCTCTTCATGTCATCCCCTCGGTCACTCGAGGACAGATCAGCCATCACAGCAGTGGGGGGGCCCATCATCATAGGCAATGTTGTCCCACAGCTGGTCTTGCCGTGGTACATCTCTCGGTGCTGTGAGGAGGGCTCCTGCCGTGGTCTTCCACGGGCCCTGCTGGCACCCCAGGACAGAGCCCAGTGCAGCCTGCACACAGTGGGTGGCCCCACACCTGGGTCCTTGCCATAGGGCTGAGAATAAAGCTCTCTCCCCATAACAACCCTACACACCTTTTGCAAACATAAATGCTCATTTCCAGCCCTCCCATCCCCCAGTCTGGTCACATGCAGGTTAAAAGGACCGTGGTGTCTGTCCCTTCCCAGAGAAGGGAGCTTCAGTGGAGCCTGCTGCCAGCCACATCATGTCCCCAGCCCCATCTTTAAGGTTGGGCTAGACTGGGAGTCTCTCTTCCTACATTCCACAGCCCAGTCTAGATGGTGCCAGGTTTACTGAATATCCTTCCCTTCTTGTTCCATTTCAAAGGAGAAGGTGGGTCCATGGGCACTGGGCTCTTTTCTCTCCTTTTGAAACTTGAGGTACAGTTGGCCCGTCTCTCTTTCCCTGCAGCCTTCCATTTACCATGATTTCACAAAACCGGACCCCCACTCTGCTGGGACATGTGCATCTCGTTCTGAATCTGCTATGTGGTGTATTAAAAAGTAGACGTGGGGGGGGGAGGTCCCTCCAAGAGTCTGGCATTATCAGCAATGGTCAGTAAATTCAGTCACTGTCATTACAAAACTAAGCCCTTGAGCATGTGGCACTTGAACCTTGTCAGCTGGTCCCGTGGTACCTCCTGGTGCCCACAGGTGGCAAGCGCTGAATCTGCAGGCATCAGATGGGGTGTGTCCAGGCGAACTGACTTTGGGGCAGGCACATGAAGCCCAGCTTGGCCAAGACACCGGGCCTTAAGGGGAGGTATGTGTGGCACAGTCCATCAGGCTGCAGTGCCAGAGTGTCCATCTCTGAGCCTGGCAAGACCCCAGAAAACCCAGAGTGACCCCAGCTCCTGTGCCCTGGGCCCCACCTGCCCTCAGATCTCACCCTCCTGCTCAGTCCTGGCCCAGCACCTGTGCACCAGGTGACCTCCTGTCATGGCACAAGTGGACGCAGGGGGCATCGTACAAGAGGTGTTTCATTGTAGGCAGGAAGAGGAAAAAGTATTACTACAGCAACTTTGGCTGGATCTTTCTATTTGGGGGATCGGCCCCAAGGCTTCCTCCTGATTAGTTGCCCACTCCTGGCTTCCCCTCACTCTCATGAGGCTGATTTATTTAAAGGTGTGTCAGCACCAAATCGGATGAGGAGCTGGGCCCCTCCTTTCTGCTGACGGCAGGCTGCGCCAATAATTCATTTTTTAGCTCATTAGCTAACAGAGGCTATGAGCAGTGGTCCTCTAGGGGATTGGAATGAGGCGAGGTGATCTACTGCCAGCTCCACTGCTCTTGAACTGGCCTTCCTTAGGGAAAATGATCGCCCCGGCCAAGAGGAGTCGGGTTCTAGAAGGAGCATCAGGCCATCACAGTGACACTCTGAGTATTTGTGCTTTGGCATCACGGTTTCTTGGGATAGATGATTTTAGACAGCATGTTCTTCTAGAAAATAAGCCATTGTCAGAGTGTCCCTCCTCCACATGCTGCCTGTGAGTGCAGAGCTGAAAGGAAGTGATGGGGATGTGGCTGTCCTGTGCCTGAGCCAGCTCGGGCAAAGTGTCACCTGCTGAGGGCTTTGGTGAGGACAGATGATTTCTCACAGTCCTGGAGGCTGCAAGTCTGCAGGTGAGGTGCCAGCAGGGTTGGCTTCTGGCTGGCACACGGCAGCTCCTCCCACAGCCCTTCCTCTGCGCGCTCACAGAGAGGTCTGGTGTCTCTTTCTCTATGTGGACTCCTGCCCCAGTGAACTGGGGGCCCCTTTTATGGACTCACTTAACCTCAGTTACCTCCCTAAAGACCCACTTACCACGGTATCTTGGTGTCCTGTGCACCCATGGGAGGCACACAAGAAGCCAGTGGGCTTGTCAAGGCCCTTGGCTAAGGTGACCAGACGTCCCGCTTTTTAACAATTTGTCCCGTGTCCCGCAGCATTTTTAAAAAGTCCTGATTTGGTTTGGTGCCTATGGCTCAAGTGGCTAAGGCGCCAGCCACATACACCTAAGGTGGCGGGTTTGAATCCAGCCTGGGTCCACCAAAAACAACAATGATGGCTGCAACCAAAAAATAGCCGGGCATTGTGGCAGGCGCCAGTGGTCCCAGCTACTTGGGAGGCGGAGGCAGGAAACTCGCTTGAGCCCAGGAGTTGGAGGTTGCTGTGAACTGTGATGCCATGCCACTCTACCCAGGGGGATAGCTTGAGGCTCTGTCTCCAAAAAAAAAAAAAGTCCTGATTTTTGGAAAGAATGCAGTACAAGCTAGGGAACAGCTTGAGAACAGGGAATATAGTTTTCGGCTGCTGAAAAGGTTAATGTAACTCCATTTGGAAATGAAGAGGTTAATGTAACTTCATTTGGAAATGAAAAGGCTAATGTAAACTCCCTACTCCCCTCCTGGGCAAGGGCCGGGTGGACCTGCCCCCTACTCCTTTGAGCCACAGGTGCTGCCCTATACATAATTTTTAAAAATGTATTATATTTGTAAATTGTACTTATGTTGAAATTAAAAAAAATTAGAATACTATTTTATGTTCTATGAAAATTTTTGTTGCTCCATATAGACCAAATTTTTAATCAAAAACACACCCCTACTCTGCCCCACCCCTGCCCCACCCCTGATCAATGGTGTCTTGCTTTACCAATGTTAAAATCTGGTCACCTTAACCTAAATGGATATTTGGATGATATTGGCATGAAATGAAACGATGGGGAAGGACCTTAAAACAATGCTTCCTGGGCCTTATTCGGGGTCTTTTTTTTTTTTTTTGAGACAGAGCCTCAAGCTGTCCCCTTGGGTAGAGTGCTATGGCTTCACTGCTCACAGCAGCCTCCAACTCCTGGGCTCAAGCGAGTCTCCTGTCTTAGCCTCCCAAGTAGCTGGGACCACAGGCGCCCGCCACAACGCCCGGCTATTTTTTGGTTGCAGCCATTATTGTTGTTTGGCAGGCCCGGGCTGGATTCGAACCGGCCACCTTAGGTGTATGTGGCTGGCGCCTTAGCTGCTTGAGCCACAGGCGCCGAGCCTATTCTGGGTCTTTTTAATGAAGTTGTTGGCCAGAGGAAGTTTTGAGATAAGTGTTGTCAGGAACGTGAGTGAATTCACGAACAAAAGAGAACAAATTCTACTAATCTGGCTTCCACTTTCTTCTGTGAATATGAAAACCATAGAAATAAACTTTAAGGTTTTCTTTAGTGTTTCAAGCACTAGGTTTGAAAAACCTAGTTAATACTTTAGTATTCTGTGCTTTCCTAGTAATAATATTATCTCCTGTCATCTTCCCCCTAGTCGGAAGGAGAAGGTTACTCTTTGTCTTTGGAGAGCTCTTTCAGGGATCTTTCTAAAGATAGATGCAGCTGAAGGAAGCTTTTAGGTCAGCTGACATTCATTGTAATGCCTTTGTAGTTTGGCATCATTCAAAATATTTATCATCTGAAGTTTCTTTGACCGGAAGGGAAGAAAGACACATACTTTCCCCAAAGTACTATACTAATTGTCAGCTACTTAAAAAATGTCTCTTTAGATTTAACTAAAATTCAGATCTTCTGAATTATTGGAAGCCAGGAACTGTTAATTGGGATTGAGGAATCAAAATTGACCCTTGTAGTTTTACTACCTTGAAATTGTACAGTATGAAAAAAGATGGCTGGCAACTTCTTGCCAGGTGTAAAATATTTTCCAGACATGCTAAGTGAGTATAATTGTCTTTTCTCTTTCCACGGTTTTATATCTCAAGGTTTCAGTTATCCATAGGCAACTATAATCTGAAAACAGGTGAATATAGTACAATAAAATATTTTGAAAGAGAGAGACACCCAAACCATATTCATGTAATATTTATTACAGTTGTTATAATTGTTCTCTTTAATTAATCTCTTACTGTGCCCACGTTAAAAATTAAGCTTAGTCATAGGTGTGTATATATAGGGAAATAATAATGTATATTCTGTTTATTTGATACCCCATGGTTTAGGAATCTGTAGGGGTTTTGGAACATATTCCTCTTGGATATGGTTAGTCTATTAGATACTACTTTCTAAAAATTATATTCATTGTATACAAATCCATGTTGCCAAAGTGTTTGAGCCCTTTGTTTGCATTAGACAGTTTAAATACTATAAAAGTGTTTATTTTGCTCACTTGTTGAGGAGACTTTTTTTTTTTAAATTTGAGACAGTCTCAGTCACCCTGCTAGAGCACCATGTGTCATAGCTCACAGCAACCTCAAACTCTTGGGCTCAAGCAATCCTCTTGCCTTAGCCTTCTGAGTACCTGGGACTACGTTCCCGCCACAGGGTGCAGCTAGTGTTTTAGTAGAGGCGGGGTCTCAGGTTGCTCAGGTTGTCCAGCTGCCTCAGCCTTGCAGAGTGCTAGGGTTATAGGTGTGAGCCACCCTGCCCAGCCTGAGGAGATTCTTCCTTGTTCAGTAGAGAAAAGGTAAATTGCAAGCGTGTGAGAAGCTTCCCTTTGGGTTTTGTGATGTAGGCACTGGGAATACAGGTATGAACAAGATGTGGAACCTCCCTTCAAGAAATTTATAATTTAGTGACCAAGAAAGACATGTCGATAACACTTGCAATAAAATGGTGTAGATGCTCCCAAGGAAGGGAGAAGACACAGAAATAATACTGACAGTACTGGGTAGGAAGTGATCAGGACTAGAGAAGGTAGAAAGATAAGGTGGGGCTTGGTTTCCACAGAAAGAAATGACCTACACTAAGAAGTTTAGAGCAGGCCTCAGCAAGGATGATAATACTGTATCTTCACCAGCCACTTTTATTTTGTAAAGAGCTTTCATGTACTTCATCTGGCAGTCATTTGGAAACTGGGGCGCAGTTGTGGTCAGTTAGGTAATGGCTCAGAGAGCTCGGGTGGCGTACTCAGGGCTGCACAGTGAGTGTTGCGTGAGCATGCATTGGGTTGAGCATTTCTGACTATCTATTCCACAAAGAACCAGAGCAATCAGATGTGATCACATCGTTTTCCTTCATTCTCCTTATTCCCCTTCCCTTCTCTGACCATGGCTTGCCATAGAGGGTAGAGTTTTCACTCTAGACTGAGGCCTGCAAGCCTCCCCATTGATGTGGCTCTTACCTTCCCCTAGCTCTTGCCTTCTTGCTCATCCTTAATATTGGCTGTTTCAGGAATACATCAGGCTTGTTGCCATTCCAGGTTCTTAGACATGCTGTTCCTGTTACGTACATAAGCTCTCCTTACTAACCCCTTCTTGATTTGGTTCATCATGAGAATGTCACCTCCTCAGGTGAGTTTCTCCAACTTTAAAAGACATCCCACTCTTCCATCAGTTGCCATCTTCCTACCTATATTTTTACTATGGCACTTAACACTATTGGAAGTTATTGTTGTTCATCTGTTTGTTTATTGCCTTCTCAACTAGAATGCAAGTTTCCGGATGGGGAGTGGCAGGAATATTTATGTTCATTGCTGTTTCTCCTGTGCCTGGGATGTAGGAAGAACATATGAAGCACTTGCTAAGTATTTATTAATCAAATAAATGAGTCTTTAGTTGCTTAAAGTATAATTTACGTAGTTCTCCAAGAGCTAGAAATGGAAGTCAATGGGATAATTTTATAATAGCCAGCTCATAGATTGGAAATTTGGAATTTATTTGGGAGCAAGTGACATGAAACACCAATTTTAAATTTCATTTTTAGATTGTTCATTGCTAACATATATAAATAGGATGGATTTTTGTGTATTTATCTTGTGTTCTACAACCTTGATGAATTACTTACATTATCTCTGATAGGATTTTCTGTGGATTCCTGGATTTTCTGTAACAAGGTCATGCCATCTGCAGATAGACACTGCTTTACTACTTCCTTTCCAATCTGCATTTTTTATTTTTATTTTTTATTTCTGGCCTCATTGCCTTGGCTAGAACCTTTAGTGTACAAGTGAATAGAAGGGGCCTTCAGAATAAAGTTGGTAAAATAAGACATCCTTTTCTTGTTTTTCATTTTAGGAGGAAAAGCATGTAATCTTTTGCCATTGAGTATGATGTTGGCTGGCATGTTTTAATTGATACCCTTTATCAGGTTGAGGAATTTCTCTGTTACTCCTAATTAGCTGAGTGTTTTTTTTTTTTTTTTCTTTTTAATCATGAAGTGGTGCTAGATTTTGTCAAATGCTTCTGTGGAAACCTATTTCTTTTTATTGGTAAGTAATAATTGTACATATTTATGGGGTATATGTGATATTTTGGTACATGCATACAATGTGTAATATTCAAATCAGGATGTTTAGGGTATCTATCACCTTGAACATTTCAAATCTTTTCTTCTAGCTGTTTTGAAATATATATTGTTGTTCCCTTTAGTCACCCTACTGTCTTATTTAACATTGAAGCTTATTCTGTTCATTTAACTATATATTTGTACCTATTGACCTACCTCTTTCTCTTTATCCTCCAACCCCATATACCCTTCCCAGCCTCTTAGTAACTGTCCACCTACTTTTTGCCTCCATGAGGTCAACGTTTTTAGCATATGTGAGTGAGAAAATGGCAATATTTGTCTTTCTGTGACGGGCCTTTTCATTTACCACAGAGACCTCCAGTTCCACTCATGCTGCAGGCTTGCAGGGTTTCATTTTTTTGTGGTTAAATAGTATTCCATCGAATATAGGTACCATATTCTCTTTATCCATTCATCTGTTGATGAATACTTGGTTGATTCCATATTTTAGCTGTTGTGAATAGTAATACACATGCAAGTGCAGGTAAGGTTCCTTGTTGACCTCCTCCCTGCTCTGCAGAGAGAGGTTGGAGAGTTTTCCCATTTTCTCCCATGAGGTCCCCTAACTGCCTGGAACAGTATTTGTCACAAGGTTAACTTTCAGAGAAGGATGCCTGTGCCCATCCTCTGGGAATAATTCTAATGACAGGATGTTTCCTCTATACATCTCGGAAACAAACTGCTAGAATGCGATGCCGTATCTGATACGCACACCACAGCTGTGTTTGTTTTACAGGTGCAATACTGTCACAGCACTGTTGAGTGAGCTCATCTCAAGCCATTGATGCAGCTCAGTCTTTGGCAGTTTTCTAATCTCTCTGACGGGTTAGTGTTTTGATTGCATTTTTTGCCGTGCAAATAGTCAATGGTGTCAGTGATCTCAAAGTGAGAATAATATATATCTAAAGCTTGTATTTATAACAGACAAGGTTTGAAGGCGAGCCGAGACCTTGTAAAGTATACTATGAACTTCTGTGCATGCAGTAAAGACTTCACTAATATTCATTGTGGCCTGTCAAACAGCCATATTACAGAAATGGTTTGGTTGCCTGGGACCAACTCAACAAAATGAGTTGGTGAATAACAAGCTGTCGGCATAAGAATGAAGGAATGAAGGAAAAGAGGACATGTAAAATCATACTGTGTTAATTTAGGGATTTCAGTAGTTTGAGGCACAATAGGTTTTTGTTGAGTGAATTCTATTATCCAGTATTTTATACCATGCCTTTGTTAAGGTATTAAAATGGCACTCATTTTTCACAAAGAACTTCTGGGTATTGATTGGAAAATATTGTATATGATCTATTGTTAGGATCTGTTTTTAGAATAGGGTCCTGCTGCTTTTTATCAATGAATGCTGGTGAATGGTATTTTTGTTTTAATAGGAAGTCTGTCTGCAGATCATGTCTTAGAAATTCTGTTACAGAAGCTATGAGGGGGGTCTTATCATATTGTTCAGACCTTACCAAACTACCCTATAAAGTATTAATTTATATTATTGTTATTATTGACTTTATTTGAAAAAAAAGAAAAGAAAAACTGAGTCTTAGGCTGATTGCTTCCCTTAGGCTAATGTGGAGTACGAATTTGATTCCAGCTAGCCTATTTTCATATTTTGTGTTCTTAAACATGTCTTGGTTTATTGGCTAATTCTTTAGTCACTTAAATGTCGTCTGATAAATGCTAGAATTTTAGTTCCTTAGAGACTGTCCCCCATAGCACTTAGCCCTAAATTGAAGTACATCCTTTCAGTGTAGTAGTCTCGTCAGGTAGCCTCTGCTTGGATGCTTCCAACACTGGAGAGCTCACCACTTCACGTTGGCGGTCTCTTTCCTTGTTGGGTAAGTTCTTCCCGATACTGAGCATTCTGAAGGTCGGATCCTCTCTCCTAGCAGCTGTAGTATGGAGCATTGCTGTTCCTAAACAGACAGACAACTAAGTGCTCCAGTTACCTTTTTTTTTTTTTTGGTGATAGAATTAATAACCATACAGTTCACCCATTTAAAGTGTTTTCCCTGTGTTCCCCGAGTTGTTCAGCAGTCTATTTTAGAACATTTTTATTATATTCAAGAGAACTGGGTTCCCTTTAGCAGCCACGTCCCCACGTGCCCTGAATACCTACTCCTAAGCAACTACTGATTACTGTCTCACTTTATAAATTTGCCTATTCTGGATATTTCATTTAATACGTGGCCTTTTGTACCTGGCGTCTTTCACTTACCTAATGTTTTAAGGTTCATGCATTGTGTAGTATCAGTGCTTCATTCTTTTTATGGGCAAATAATGGTCCATTGTGTGGATACACCTCATTTTGTTTATCCATTCATTACTTTATGGGCAGTGGGGTAGTTTCTACTTTTTGACTATGAATAGTGCTGGTAGAAATATTCATTTCTAATGCGTTTTGACTGAAAATTTGTTCTCTCTCATTTCCTGCAGTATATGTACGTATTGGTTAATCTCAAGGTAATATTTTACGTGGTAAGATCCTAAACTATTGGAATTAGCATGGTTCCACCTTGCTGGAAGTTTGAAATTTTGATTCAGTGATGGATTGTAGGATCTGTTCATTTCAACCTTGGGTACTGTACCAATTGGTGAATCTCCAGTGTCTGTCCTCATACAAACCAGAGATGAGTACGCCAGAGAGCGAGGGCAGCCCTCCTGTCTGCTAGAGAGGAGCGAGGGCAGCCTTCCTGCCTGCTAGACAGTGAGGGTAGCCTCCTGCCACTTAGTTTATTATTGCGGAGGGGACAGAGCTGTCTCCCTCTAGCTGTTGGTCTGTGTGCAGTTAGGGAGCTGGCACATTTTTATGTTAATGTGAATTATTTTAGATTCTATAGATGTCCTTATATTTCTACCAGGACTAAGATGCTATGGCATTATGGGATTATCTCTGCCATTTGCTCATCTCTAGTCAGGTTATTTCATAACCAACTCAGACCAGAATTTGATTTCTGGCTTTTATACTATTTATTGTCAGAATGACCCTGGGCAGGATACTTGAAGCTTAACTTGGTTAATATTCTCATCAAATAATAAGGATGATAGTAGGTCACGAAGATATCAATCCCATCTAAAACTCTACTGGAGAGAAAACCCTGCCCATGAAAACCCCCTCACAAGGTTTTTGAGAGCCCTGAGTGAAGCAGTCCATATGAGACACTCCTGGGGTGCTGGACTTGTTGGTGGGGACTGTATTTCAAGGATGGAAAGGAGGCCAGAGGGTTCTCTGCGACTGTCTCAGGGTTGAAGATGGAGTTATGCAGATCAAGCAGAACATATCCCATTCCTTCCCAGCCTTGTTCCCTTAGGGCAGCAGTTCTCAACCAGTGGGTTTTCACCCCCTTTGTAACAATAAAAATACATCCTACATATCAGATATTTACATTACAATTCATAACAGTAGCAAAATTACAGTTATGAAGTAGCAATGAAAATAATTTTATGGTTGGGGGTCACCACAACATGTGGAACTGTGTTAAAGGGTCGCACATTAGGGGGCATTAGGCAGGTTGAGAACCACTGTCTTACCGTTTCCTTTTTTTTTCTCTTTGAGACAAAGTCTCGCTCTGTTCCCCTGGGTAGAGTTCCATGGCTTCATAGCTCACAGCAACGTCAAGATCTTGCGGTCAGGAAAGCTTCTTGCCTCAGCCTCCTGAGTAGCTGGGACTATAGGCTCCTGCCCCAATGCCTGGCTAGTTTTTCTGTTTCCAGTAGAGATGAGGTTTTGCTCTGGCTTAGGCTGGTCTTGAACTCCTGAGCTCAGGCAATCCACCCACCCGGAGTGCTAGGATTGTCAGCATGAGCCACCACACCCGGGTTTCCATTTCTGAGGGACATACAGCTATTTGTGATGCTGGAACACACACCTGTGGAACGTGGGGCAGCTGCGGAGTTGACCAGGTTGCCTGGCATGGCTTCCTTACTGTGCTTCCTCGACGGTGCTGTCAAATGAATTTTGTGTGTGTGTGTTTATCATTTTTGGCCGTGGACCACAAAGACATCAGTCTCATCTAAAACTCTACTGGAGAGAAAACCCTGCCCATAAACATAGTCCAGCCCTTTGAGAACCTTGCCTACCATGTGATGTTGATAAGTGAAGATAGCCATCTTATCATTCCAGTCTGTGAATTATTATTTATCCGGACTGGAATAATCTTGTTAAGAGAACGGTGTGTAATCTCTGCATTGTAATCAGATTTCAGTCATCACTTGGAGCTGTGACTCAGTCTTGAGGAATTTTAAGGATGGAATTAAAAAAACCCAATTTTGGTTGCCATTCAGAAAGGAGTTGTTATCTTTAGATTTATTTGTTAAGCTGTGAGCCACTGTTTTCAAAATTATGTTCCAAAGTTATATTTGCAGGTATTCACAAGTGGTCTTATAAAAACCTAATCAGCTGAGGGAAAGAGGCGTCTTCTTGCTCATTCTCTTCAGATGCTGATATGGAAATGATGCTGCCTTGTTTTTGTATTCAAGAGCATCTACAACATAGATATTTAATATTTGTACGCAGTTTTCTTCTGCTATGTTTACCAAATGTCAGGACTATACTGTGGAGCAGTGTTTGTCAAATTTCTTTGTAGACCTGTTATCATAGGGGAAAACGCCTTGCAAGAACCTCGTGAATTTTTCCAAACCTCAGAAACAATGATAAGGATACTTAAGTTTTTTGTACAACGTTGTCTTTTGATTGCCAGTCATAAGAGTATTTGCCTGATTTGTTGTTTATAAATGAGAATATTTCATTTTTAGCTTTTGTAGAAAGGGAAAACTTAGAGCTTGCGGACTTCTGAGACCACACGGTGGTCTTCTAGCCCTGGCCCAGAGATGGGCCTCAGGTGGGAGGTTAGGGCTCTAGTGGTCTTTGGGAGGTGGCAGACTGTACATTTATGAAGCCTGGGCATCGGACTATAAGTCATGATCTTTTCTTTTCAGATTTTGCAAAGTAGAGGTTGAAAGTTTGCAGAGTAATTTAAGCAAAATTGTGTATGTGCATATACACAGTATCAACTTCAAATATCGGTGTTATTACCTACAGCTGGCATCCACATTTCCTTAAGTACCTGGTAAGTGTGGCAAGTGCGGTATACTGTCCCATATGTGTCTCATTTATTTTATTATTTATTCATTTATGCATTTATTTTGTTGAGACAAGGTCTTACTCTGTTTCCCAGGCTAGAATCCAGAGGCATGATCATAGCTAACTATAACCTCAAATTCTAAGACTCAGTTTCTTGCCTCAGCCTACCAAGTACCTGGTACTATATGTGTGTGCCATCAGGCTCGACCAATTTTTCTATTTTTATAGAGGTGGAATCTCATTCTTGCTCAGGCTAGTCTCAAACTCCTGGTCTCAAGCAATTGTCCTGCCTCAGATTCCCAAAGTTCTAGAATTGCAAGTGTGGGCGACCACACCCACCTCCTAATCTTGCCCAACCACCTTGAGCCAGACTGTCACTTTCTGACTGGTTCAGTTCGTGGCTCCTAGACACTTGAGGAGGAGAACTTGACACCTTGGCTCTGTTACTTGGTCATGTACTTGCATGCAAAGTGAGGTAGCTGTTCATTGCCTAGGGCTGTGCCACAAATTCTGACAAACCAAGTGGCTTCAACCTGTAGACACCTATTCTCTCACAGTTTGCCTCATCTAGGTTCTGGCAGCTGCTGGCAGTCCTTGACTGTGGCTCCATCTGTGTCCCACTGCTACCTCCTCTTCTGCCTGTCAGATCTCCTGGACACAGTGTGATAAGGATATTTGTCATTGGATTTAGGGCTCACCTGGATAATCTGGGATAAACTCCTTCTCTCAAAATCCTTAGCTTGATCCCATCTTTTGCCATGTAAGGTAATTACGGTTGGCCTTCCCTATCTGTGGGTTCTGTGTTTGTGGAATTCAGCCAGATACGGGTTGAAGATTTTGAGAAAAATAACAATACAGCAATAAAAATAATAGTACAACAATAAAAAATGGAGACATTTAAAACTGTCTAACATTTGCATCATATTTAGTATTATAATTAATCTAGAGATGGTTTAAAGTATTCAGGAAGATGTGCATCGTTTAAATGCCAAGCACTGTGCCATTCTGTTTCATGAACTTGAGAACATCTGGGGATTTAGGGATCTGTGGGGGAGTCCTAGAACCAGTCTTCTGCACACTGATGGGTAACGTACTTACTCTTTTATCCTGGGAGGTGATAGTCACGGGTTCCAGGCTTTAGTATGTAGACTTATCTTTTCTGAGTTGCCGGGGTTACCATTAGCCTTTACCATGTCCTAAACCATCAGATTGCTTCTAGGAAAAGCATAAATGTAGAGCACTGGGTGTTCAGCATATCATTGCCTACTTGCAAGAGCTGTGAGAGGGAAGCAGCACATACTAGGATGGGTCGGGTGTGGTGATACCAGTGAGAGCATCATAGAAACTATGGGTGTCTCTCTGTAACTGGTTTGCCTTTCCCTGGAGCCTCTCAGAGCTTTGCCTCCTGCTCTGAACTCTTACAGCCCTTAGTTGGCCAAGTGTTTCCCTGACTGGTTCTGTCCTCTCAGAGTCCTACCCATGGTTGGTGATTTACAACCCATTTTGCTGTTTGAGTGCTTTCTGTGAACATGAAAATTCATAGCAGCCTTAAGGGAGAAATGACGCTGACAAAGTCGGTGTGGTAGGGACAGTAATCACTGTCCTTTCCCAGAATGAAAGCTGCCCTCTGGAGAAATCAGAACAGGATCTGGGGTATGAACTGGGGTATACAGCCTGGCCATCTCCAGCACTTAACATGGCCTTTCTCTCCAGGGTGTGCTAAGTGTTGCTCCCCTTCCTCCTTGCATTTCTCCTCATGAACACAGCTTGTTTGCTGACTATAAACCAAGGGTCAGGCTCTGTACCTAGTGCATTTTGCACGTTACCATATTTATCCTCATATAGCTCCCAAAGGGAGCAGATGAGGCAAATGTCCCCAAGGGAAAAAGTGACCTGTTTAAAATCATGTGACTAGCAAGGGTCTGAGCTGTTTGATCCAATCCTGAGGGTTATTATTAAACAATCTTGCCTCCTGTTCATCCTGCAGAATGGGCTTTCAGGTTTTAAGGAGACAAAGTCTAACACAAACTGCAGTGATTTTAAAGGCAGTGCAGTGATTCAGACAAGACCCAGTTGCTTTTGGATATTTCAGGTGTCTACTGCTGGCTTCTTCTTGGGTCACTGTCCAAATACAACGAGTCTGTAGTAAACAGGGCCCTAGTCTTTAAGTGGGAGTGTGTTTGCAGATGGAAAAAGTTGATGGATTACATGTTGCCTCAAGCTGTTTGAGAGGTCTCTAAGAAGAAACTTGGTGTGGAGGTGGGAGGCGATTGGGGAACACTCTTCCAACTTTGGCTGGGGGAAGTCCAGGTAGGTTATTTTCTGGTGACGTGAAATTAGAGGCAAATTTGCAGAGAAGAATCCAGAGCTCAGCTCTTTGATCATCATCTCTTCGGAGCATCTTGTTAGTTCTGAAGTACTCCTGGTTCCTTCTTCCTTCTCCTCCCTACTCTGTCTTTCCTGCCCCCAAGCATATATAAAATACTTACTGTAAAGCATTGTTCTAGGCCTTGGTGATAACAGCAACAAACAAACAGAGGAAACTCTTGCTCTTATGGGCAAGTAGAACAGTAGAATAGAAAAGACTTCTTTTAGTGGGTGGAAACCTCAGGAGGACAAGAACAATAGCCCACGGTTATCCTGTGGATTACAGTTAATGCTAAGTGGTTTGTTACACAGAATTTTTTATTAATTTGGGTATGAGAGTTTTCAAATGTTTATTTCGCCTTACTGTCTTTCTGTGCTACCTTTTATATTGATTTATTTTTAAAGTAAAATCTTTTAAGCTAGTTCTGACTCTCATTTAGGTAAATGCTTCCAATTCATTTAAGGCTTATCAGCTTTTGTGTTTTGTGCCACTACAGATGGGCCTGAGGTTCTGCTTCGAAGATGGGTCACTGTTACATACACAGAAATTTAATCCAGTGTCAACAGATGCATTCATGAAATCTGACAGTGATTAGAAAAATCAATTTCTTTTCTTGGTTCTAGAGGAGTGGGTCCAAATCTGGAAGCAGAGTGATGGGCCATGATGTCAGCACTTAACGCCTTTTAGAAGAATGAAAAGCAAGAAGTAAACCTTGCCTGCTGCAAAGATCTGATATTTGGAATGGATGGGTCTCATTTTGTTTTGCATTTATATTTAGTGGCCTGGGCCCCTTTCCTGTGGGCTGGAGCACATTTAGCTAATGAGTGCCTTCTGAGGAGACCTTGTTGGCAATAAGGAGGGCACACCCAGCCTCCCCATCTGGAGGCCCCAGAGAAGCCTGGCACGGTTGCTGGCAGGGCCATGGCAGGGCTCACCTGCCGAGTTGTTTTCCTGCTCCCCACTTGCCTGGATTGTTAGTTTAAGAATCAAAGGACCAAAGCAGAAGCCCAAGTGTTGACCTGGAGTTATTAAATTGGATCTTCTGGCCATTTTTCTCAGCCACAGTGCTGCCCACTAGCCCCAGGCCCTGACCCTGTGCTGAGGTGTTCGCCTTTCTCCACCTCAGGCCCATCAACTTTCCAATTTGTAAAGCTGTCGTTCACTTGAGTTCAGACTGTTGATTCCATTTTCCTTGTCTACAGTTTGTCAGTTTGCTCTGCTGTGCTGCCCTTACGCAAGGACCTTTCTTGGCCAGCCTTGGGGCATCTGCTGTTCTGGTCACAGATGGCTTGCTTCAAGTTTGGGAAGCTGCTCAGAGTTCTTGATGGTTCTGGGAAGGCACCTAAAGAGTGATGTGGTAGCTGGGCACGCAGTCCCCAGAACAGGACTGTATTGTATTCCTGGCACAGCAGAGGAAGAGAGACACTGGAGTTCCCTTCCGATTCCAGGAGTTCTCTTTGCTGCCCTTTGTACTGAATGGTCATAAACTCAAGTATGTTTATCTTGACTTTGGGGGAAACTACTTGAACCCTAGATTTGACTCGAAAATAACAAGGCTTTTGGTTGTGGCTTCTGGCCATACTGTGTGTAGTGGAAGTGTGGATGTAGTATATTTGCATTTTAAGAATTATTAATACAATAACTAAGAAAATGACATGAAGGTTATGTTAACCAGTTTGATGAGAGTATTTCAAAATGTATATGAAAACAGCACACTGTACCCCATGATTGCATT
>CAUYQV010121929.1:0-26940 GCA_963574575.1 Galagoides demidoff
CCTGTGGTCCCAGCTACTTGGGAGGCAGAGGCAGGAGACTCGCTTGAGCCCAGGAGTTGGAGGTTGCTATGAGCTGTGATGACATGGCACTCTACCCAGGGGGATAGCTTGAGGCTCCGTCTCAAAAAAAAAAAAAAAAGAAAGACCTTTCCAGACACAACTAGCAGGAAATTGTAACTGTCACATAAATTCATAATAACGTGGGGAAAAGTCACTCTATGGAAAGGCAAGCTGCGTAGCTCAAGTATAGTATGGGGTCCTACTCTGGTTTTCAGACTTGACCTACAGCTTCTCATGTATAGAATCCCTTAGCTGAGGTCTATAAGGCTGCACACTTACCTGTCCAATAGTTATGGGGTGGGGGAATATTACTGAGGGGTGGTGGTGGGGGGTCTCTTTACTTTTCTATCTTTCACACATTAGGGCTCTTCTAATATCTAGTTTGTGGTTTTTAAACAACTAATTGACACCAAAAAAAAAAAAACCTATACATATTTAATGCAGAGAATCTGAACATTGGACATATGCATATACTCATGAAACCACCACAATACACATCCGTCACTTCCTTGTGTTCCTTTGTTGTTTTTCTATTTTGTTTTTTAATGTTTAGTTTTTATTTATAGTGTGGTACTTCTAAAATCAGAAAAAACAGTTAAGTTGAGAGAGGCTGGGCACATTGGCACATACCTATAACCCCACTACTTTCGGAGACTAGGTGGGAATATCACCTCAGGCCAGCTTAAGGCCAGCTTAAGACCAGCCTGGGGAATGAACATAGCAAGATTTTGGCTCTATAAAAAAAATTAAACATTAGCTGGGCATGGTGGTACATGCTGTAGTCCCAGCCAGGGAAGCCAAAGCTGGAGGACTGTTTGACCCCTGAAGTTGAAGGCTGCACTAAGCTAGAGTGCCACTGCACTCTGGCCTGATGACAAAGAGAGACCTTGTTTCTTAAAGAAAAACAAAACAAAACAAAATTGAGAAAGCACTTATGGAATTCAAAGATACCTTATCAATTTTTTTTTAAAAAGCAAGTATAGTTTTTCCTAAAGCTAAGAACTAACTGCCTGATTAGCCAAGTAATCCAGAAAGCAACTGCAATGCTTAATTACAGAACAGCTTTAAGAACTGAACCGATCCTGGCTCCTGATCAGCCACCCAGCAAAAGACGCTGCCCTTGCATATGACCAGCAGTCCCTTTTGGGAACCCTGATCACTGTTATAACTGACATTCAGAGAAAACTCAACTTCTTCATATTTAGAATATTTAAATCTTCTTTTAAATTTTGTCTTCTCAAAGCTATTAACCTTGGTTCTTCCTCCTAATGCCTACAAAACCTAAAACAAGGCAGCTAGCTAGTGGGCAGAGATCAATAAAATCTTTCAACGATCTTTTGGTCTGCCAAGATTGACTCAGTGCAGTGATGCATAAGTTGGCTAAGATCAAAATATATCCAAATCTGACTTGACAAGCTACTTCAGAGCCATTAACAATACATCCTACCACTATCATATTAATCTTTTAAACTCATATAATACTTCCCTGTTTTGTAGGCCCTTTCAAAAGCATTTGATACTTGACATGGCCCTGTGTCAATGAGGACGGTATATACAGGGTGTCCATAAAAAGTTTGTGTGCAATTTAAAATAGTCAACTTGTATTAAGCAGGTTCCTACCAATCTCTGTAGAGGCCTGGGACATAGCCAAGTTAGTTGGCTCACTCAAACTTAGTCTTCTTTTATGACTAAATCCTACTTGTGCTACCTTATTAAGAAAAAAAAAAATAGGGCAGTGCCTGTGCCTCAGTGGGTAGAGCACCAGCACCATATACTGAGGGTGGCAGGCTCCAACCTAGCCCTGGCCAAACTGCAACAAAAAATAGCCCAGTGTTATGGCAGGCGCCTGTGATCCCAGCTACTCCAGAGGCTGAGGCAAGAGAATTGCCTGAGCCTAGGAGTTGGAGGTTGCTGTGAGCTATGACGCTATAGCACTCTACCAAGGGCGATAAAGTGAGACTCTGTCTCTTAAAAAAAAATAATAATAAATAAATAAATACTACTTGCTTTTCCTCCTTCTTCCTAGGAAAGATATTTCTAAAAAATCAATCATGAGTCCTTACTATTATGGACTTTTAGTCATTTAACATGTACTGACATTCTATAGTGTGCCAAGCTACTGCTAGATCCTAGGAACAAAACTATTAAGACATTATTCTCTGATCTCAAAGAATGGTGTAGAGGATGTACAAACAGGTAACTATGGCTGGGCATGGTGGCTCATGCCTTTAATCCCAGTACTCTGTAATCCTAGCACTCTGGGAAGCTGAGGTGGTGGATTGCCTGAGCTCAGGAGTTCAAGATCAGCCTGAGCCAGAGCAAGACCCCATCTCTAAAAATAGCCAGGCATTGTTGGAAGGACCTGTAGATCCAGCTACTCAGGAGGCTGAGGCAAGAGCTTGAGGTTTGCTGTGAGCTATGATGCCACAGCACTCTAACAAGGGTGACTGAGACTCTGTTTCAATAAATAAACAAACACTACAGAGTTACAAGTGCTATAATGGAAGATACTTTTGATACACTGGCAGATGAGGAACTTTATCTGACGTCATTCAAAAGAGTTTCACAAAAGAGGTGATGCCAAGTAGAGTTTAAAGGATAAGCAAAAGAAGCCAGGCACTGTAGCTCAAGGCTGTAGTCTTAGCACTCTGGGAGAATCACTTGTGGTCAGGAGTTCAAAACCAGTCTAAGCAAGAGCAATCCGACCTCTAGAATAAATAGAAAAATTAGCCAGGCATGTGGCAGGCATCCGTAGTCCCAGCTACTCAGGAGACTGAGGGAAGAGGACCACTTGGGCCCCTGGGCCCAAGAGTTTGATATTATAATGAGCTATAATGATGCCACTGCATGCAAGCCAGGAAGACAAAGGACTCTGTCTCAAAAAAAAAAAGAAACAAAAAACCCACAACCTAAAAGAGAAAAGAACATACCAGGTAGAACCCTATATGCATTTGAGGTTCAGCTGACAAGACAGGGTGCTATGAGGTGTGCCTGTGTGTGCGTGTGTGTATGTTGAGGGAGGCAGCAAAGTGAGGAGGAACAGCAGGGCTTTTAAAACGGCAGTAACCAGCAGATCTGTACGTCACAGAGATTAAACTAGCAGCAATGTGGAGGACTGGGGAAATGAAAATACTGGGGAAAAGGAAACCAACCAGCTGAGTTAAAGGCAACTACAATGGTACCTGTAAGAGATGCTGGGAGTCCACACTGGGCAGCAGCAGTAGGTATGTGGCCGGGAGGATCAAGTGTAAAGTAGATTTAACCGAATGAAATTGTGGATTTGGACTGTTTTTCATCTACAAAAGTGATATTATATGGTTCAACCAAATACTACGGAAGGGAGAAATAGTGCAATTGATTAGATGTAGAAAAGGGGGAGGGAGAAGAGTCCAAAAAAGACTATCTACCACACCTCTGATTCGGATCACTAGATAGATTTTGCTGCCATATACCACAAGGAAACCAGAGAGTTTTCAGTCTGAGATCGGGGTGATCATGTTGGTTACTAGGCTATCACGTGGAGTAGTCCAGTATGAACCTGTGTATGTGAGTCTGAAGCTGGGGTTAAGGAAGACTACAGAGATCTAGCAGTCCTAATACTACAGGTGAGGTTAGAGCCATGGGTGTGGTTTAAACAGCACTGATGAAAGAACAGAGTGCATGCCCCTGAGACAAAACAGCCTAAGTGTGGCCCATATTCAGGGCTACCGGAGTCTTTTCAACACACTCAAGCAGTTTAGGCATAGAAGCCAGGAGACTGCACATAGGTTAACCTGGAGTATAAGTTTATAGAAGGTCATGGGGGCCAGAGCTGATGGCGCTGGCAAGACATTGGCTGCAGTGATGACTAGAGAGACCGGGCTCAACAGGACAGAACGCATGATTGGAGAAAATTATCAAAGTCAATGCAAACAAAAGACTGGGGGAGACGTGAGTAAGATCAAAGGGCAGGTTCAGTGAGAATGAGAAAAATGGAGGGAAGGTCTGCTAAAGAGATGAATTATAGATCTAAGGTTCCAAAGGCAGAGCTGTTCTGGAGGCAAAGGGTGAGGCCAAGGAAACAGCCTGCAGAAAGTGAGTAAGGGACATGATCCAGAAGGGGATCACCAGCAAGGTGCAAGGCAGATGACGGATGGACTTGAAACCAGGGGTGACCTTAACTGGCATGTGAGACCAAGGTAAAGAAACAAAACGAAAGACACAAGGAGAGGAAAGAGGTGAGAAAGTCGCATCTTTTTGTGATTAAACATGGACTTGAACTCTCCCTAGATATGAAGTTGGTAATGAACTATGCCTGCAAGGGGGCTTAGTTTAGTTTTAACCCAACTCTCAAAAAGTTCTACTATGTTCAAATAAATGAGCCAAACTCACTCTCTCCAATTACTTCTACTGTTATGTAGAAGTAAAACACTATCTTCTCACAGGTGTACTAGGGCCTAGAGAAAACTAAGTCAGTTGCTAGTCAATGTTTTTCAGATGTTTCATGACCTTTTTGGCAACCCGTGAGAATGGCAGAGCTTTCTGGAGCTTCTGAGCTCATCCTGCTGCATCTGATTTCTTACCTCTCTCCTAGGACTTGGTCTTACCATTCTCTCTGATTCCTCATCAATCTACCTGTTCCCTACTTTTCTCAATAAAAGTTACCTTTGTAACCTTTGCTCCAAAATACAAGAGAAACTTTTATTCCCAGTGGCTAGTATCATTTTTCCTGCATGTCCTAGCCAGGCTCCTCTGCTTCATTTGAAACTCCAGCTCCCTGAACAAAAATCTCTGTGAAGAACCAATGAGTGTGTGGTGCTGATTCCAAAGGCAGAAAAAAGGCAAAAGTTTACCAGTAATCTGACCCAATCAATTTTAACAAGTAAAAATAGATTTTAAAAAAGAGGAAAGTGGTGACACTGAAAGTATGTCAGAAGCATCTCTTTCTGAGTAGTGTTCTAACAGAAAAAAGCTGAACAGCACCCAACCTCCACTCCTCTGGCAATAACCTTGACAAGACATTTACATACATCCCTGCGTTCAGTCACATAATAACAGCAGCATTTCAAACCGTCGCATCGTTTAATACTTACATAAAATATTTTGCAAATATCTTGGGTTTTTAAAAATTAAATCATTACTTTCAGGTTTGAGGATCATATTTTCCAATCTATTCTGCTACCTCAAAATTCCACGTCTCATCTTCACTGCTCCTAAGAGCAATCACTGAAGTAGCATGTCAAAAAGCAACAAGTGCTACCACCTATAACTAATTTGTGTCAAGCACTTGGAACAATGACTAGCACACAGCAATTCCTCAAAGAAGTTATTCTGATAACCCAAAAACTCAGCATCGAGTCAGACGCTTTTCCTAAACAGATGAAATTCCAGACTAAATCACAAAGACCTATTTGTTCACAGGAACTACACATGCTCTAACAGTGATATCTGAGCTAGTGTTGTGCTCTCTATGACTGAATTCAAATAGGTGCGTGTAAGTCAGCAATTCTAAATGTCCTTTGAACAGAGAAACAGGAAGAACAGATATTTCCACTGAGTAAGGAGGGGCTGGGAACCCTCAAAAGGTTAGTGTGTGCACTTACGGATCATTCAAAACACAATCCATCAGACTGTAAATGCCTGACTTTTCCCTTTAAACTATAATGTGACTGTCAAAAGATCTAAATCTCTAAAGCAATATTTTTAAACTACTCCTTTCAGGCTGGGCGCAGCAGCTCACAGCTGTAATCACAGCACCTTAGGAAGCCAAGGTGGAAGGACTGCTTGAGGCTAGGTATTCAAGACCAGCCTAGCAACATAGTGAGGCCCTGTCTCTACAAAAAACAAAAAAATCTGCCAGCATGGTGCCATGTGCCTGGAGCCCTCAGGAGGCTGAGGTGGGGGAATCACTTGAGCTCAGGAGTTGAGGCTACAGTGAGCTATGACCACACCACTGCACTCCAGCCTGGGTGTGGGGCCTACTTAACCAGCCTACACACCATCCCATGGAAATCTGTCTTTGAAGATGCCACCTCTGGAGAACATTCTGTGCATGCCAGTGCCTCATCCTCCTCCTTCAACTGCCTCCTGAAGTCAGCCTCTAGTGTTAATGCCTTCCAGTTAAGGAGGTGTCAGCTGCCAGGGGAAAAAGCCTAAGTGAGAAACTCGTATCAAGGTACAGAGAGTCTTCAGCTTACCAAGTCCGAATGGAAGGTATTCCCCATATGAAAAAAAGGAAAATCATGCTGAGCACAGGTTTGTGGTCTAGTTCTCAGGACATTTTGAGAAACTATGATAATATTACCTTGTATTTGTCTACTCTAACAAGCCTTAAAATAACTCCGTAACATATATAGGGAAGGTGCTATGCTCACCTTACACACAAAATGAGGCCCAGAGAAGTTAAAAGACTTACCCCAGGTCACACAGCAAGTTGGTAGTAGAACCAGCAATAGAACTCACATCCCTGGGTCCAGGACTCTTTCCATTATACTAAGCTACCTCCCATATGACACAATGAAACTGGAAAAGAAAATATTTCATGGGCCTGACCTTACTAATTCCACTTCTTCAATCTCTCCTATACCTTTCTCTCACTAGGTCACCTCCTCCTCCTGAAGCACATACATACAAAACAATCCTTTGTTGTATATATACTCTGCATTTACTATTTTGTCAAAGTGCATCTTATTATGGCTATGATAGAATACAGGAGAAAATGACATGGAATAGTGTTAAAAGAGTACAGGACCTAGAGATAGAAGGTGTGAATTCTAGTCCTAACTTTGCCACTGGACACTTATGCAACCATATGTCTTAGGCAATTATTCAAGCATTGTGACTTCCTCTTCTATGAGAATGAGAATTGCTTACACTGCTTCAGAGAATTACTGTAAATATCAAATTAGACTATGTGTATTAAATCTATAAATTTAAAAAGAAGTACTGAATAAAAAAAGTTCATTTCTTTGTGAGGAATACATACATAAGGTAAAATCTATGCTCAAAGTGAGGCGAACATTTGGTGATCAGCAGTGCAGCCTAGCAGCCATCCTGTTACACTTCCTCAGGCAGATAAAATGAGGACGAACAGACGCATAGTGGGCATGAACTAAATAGTGAGAGAAGAATTTTCAGAAGGCAGCGCAGTGCTGTAGAAAGAGTGTCACACCGGAGACCTGGGCTCTAGGTGCGGGGCCTGCCACGAATGAGACATTGTGACTCTGGGCAAACTACTTCAGCTCACTGGCCTCAAACTTCTACATCTATCACCATGAGGGGGTCAAAGAGAGTGTGCCAAGTTCCTTCCAGGTCTGAAAGTATGATAACTAGAGTTAAGAGAACTCAATAAAACTGTACATTTACCACCAAGGAACGATAGCAAACAAATTTCCTAATCCAACACCCAAACCATAAAAGGAATCTCAGGAAATAAAGGAGAGTACTCAAGGACTACTACTTACTTGCTAGACCTTGGAACGACCATTTCAGCTAGTGTTTCATACTGCTTAATCCAGTCGTTGTGGTTTAACCTGCAGAAAAGGTACAGTAAGTACTGGAAAAGAAAAACAAGTCCTACTTCCTTCCAAATTCAGGAAGAGAAAAAAAATCAAGACAAATACAAAATTTGGCTGCAGTTAAGTATACCTGAAATCTATTTGAGGAACGCAGGAAATAGAGATCACCATCCTTTTACATCCAGTAACCAGTGCAAAAGAGGCACATCCTAGAACTAGGTTTGGAAAGGAAGTAAAGCACAGTATAGATTCTATTGACAAATTAGTTTCAAACTGTATGACTGATATGTATTATACCTCATTAAAAAAAGAAAAGGGCTATGCTGAAATCACTATCATTTCTATTCAGTGGCTATCAGGAAGGGCTGAATAGAACTCTATTTACAGAAAGCACAGAGTACCAGGAAGCAATGAGGTTAAGTGATGTGACAGTAAACTATGTGGCCACAGATTCCTGAGCAACAACCTCCTCTCCATGCCACTGGATTCTGGGGATATGAGGAAAGACAACTATGTTTGAGATTTAAAATAAAGAATTATAGTGTCTGTAAGCTAAGACAGAAAATAATTCATTATGTGAGGTGCCCTAGGTCCCATGTTCCAATTTCAGGGTACAGAAAACTGAAAATTTCTGGTTTTAAACACAAGCTTTAAACAAAGGTTCAATAAAACAGATCTTTTATCTGGGGCAAAGGTTATTTTCCTACATGGTACAAAAGCAGAGATGCACAGAAATTTGCTATAAATAACCGGAGTTTCAGTGTAGCAGAGGAATTATGTGACTAAAACACAAAACTTTTGAAGCCACATCCTTAGTTTAAGCTTTTCTCTACGTGTAAGAAAACTCCAAAAGCCTGCACGCTGCAGTAAAGGTGAAAAAGTACATATGTCAAATAATACTGTGACCACTGTAAATTCCACGGAGGTGCTTTCCCTCCCATTCCTGGAGACATCATTTTCTAGTATTCACAGTCTAGGCAGATGAAAATGGAGAGCACAGCCAGAAGGCTTCATGCAATGATACTCTGAAAAGGACCCCGTCTCCTACCTCAGCTTGGATCCCCCAAAGATTCTCTGATTTAATAAGACTTAGTATAAGCCAACGGTGAAACCATTAGCGTGTGTTATACAGTTAGATATACACAAGGAAAATCTTCCTACAAGAGTCCAAAGGTTTCATTTTACCAAGATTAACTATGATCAAATATTAAATAGCACAGAAGGCTTAATCTCAGGAGGTTTCAAAAGGTTATCTAACTCAGGCATCAGCAAACTATGTCCATAGCTCAGCTTGTTGTTGTAAATAAAGTTTTACCGAAATATAGCCTCATCTGTTTATAGATCGTCTAAGGCTGTTTCATCTATAACCACAGGTTGACATAGCAGAGTTGAGTAGCTGTGACAGAGATCACACAGCTTGCACAGCCTGAAATATTTACTATCTGGGCCTTTACAGAAAAAGGTTTGCTAAGCTCTGTTCTAATCTATACTTTGTTTCTTACAGGGCTTAATCCATCCTAAACAGTTGTAAAGATTTTTCAGAAAAACAAATCCAAAGACCTTTCTATTTTGAAAAATCTAAAATCAGGCACAGTGGCTCATGCCTGTAATCCTAGCACTCTGGGAGGCTGAGGCGGGTGGATTGCCTGAACCCACAGGTTTAAGACCAGCCTAAGCCAGAGAGAGATCCCACCTCTAAAAATAGCCAGGCATTGTGGCAGGTGCCTGTAGTCCCAGCTACTTGAGAGGCTGAAGCAAGAGAATTGTGTCAGCCCAGGAGTTTGAGGTTGCTGTGAGCTATGATGCCACAGCACTCTACCAAGGGTGACAACGTAAGACTGTCTCAAAACAAAAAACAAAAAAAAAAAGAAAGAAAGAGGATTCCTACTGGTATTCAGTTACTATCTCAGTAGTTATGAGAATTATGGAGAATATCAAATTAAAAAAGAAAAATCTAAAATCTGTATTTTAACAAATTTAGCACTACCTGATGTTTGAATAAGCCAACTCTACGAAGCTACTAAATTCTATTTTGAACCTCAATTTATAAATCATGTCTGTTTATCAGGTTATGATTTAAATTCTACTTTATGTGTCTCATGAGTAAATGCTGACTGACAGAATGAGTGACAAAGTTTATACTCCTTTTACACTTGGATTTTATGAAAAATGTCAATTGCAATACTACTAATAGATACTAACATTTTTTTCATATTCTAACAAGTAAAATCTTCTGTAATAGTTAAGACACTTACTTGGGAACTACCACCAGTAAGGTGATAAGATACTCTGAATCGAGAACAAAGTCATCCTTCTTCACAATTTCTGCTAGGCTTCTAGTTAGCAAACTCCCTCTAAGGAATAAGAAAAAAGCCATTTGGCTGATAATTATGTGCTTCTGTAACACAAGTAAAAAAATAGCATTCACATATACCATATAATACAAGTAAAAAAACAGCATTCACATATACCATACATTTTTACTTTGTGAGACATCAACATTAAGGTGAACATATCCCACTCCTATAAGGAAAGAAATGTCAACATTTTTCAAATTTGCCTCTGGTGTCTACCTTTCTGTTTGCTTTAATTATAAGTCAGCTCTTTTCTCAATTACATGTATAACATCTCTGGGAAAGTGCCATTCATCAGAGTATCAATTAAAGTCTATTTCATCATCATTAAGAAATTATGTCATCTAAGCACACCACCTTTGGTGTTCCTCCCTCTCTTTGGGTATCATTTGATACCAGGCTAATTTTGGCTAGTTAACCTAATAATCAACTCTTTCAAATCAGCCTTCATTTGTTCTTCCAGTAATCACATCTTCTCATAATAAAAATGCCTTGCCTGTTTATATCACAAACAGTACTCAACCAACCTCCCCAGTGGGATACGAATGCACAACTTAAAGCTGTACTTGCAACACTTACACTACAAGATCAACCAGAACAACTGTGTCCTGTTTTTTAAAAACCTTATGAGTGAAAAACCTAAACTCAAAAGGATAAAATGTAAACCAGGATCCAGCTTACAAGTATTATTTATGAAACAAGTGTAATAAATCAGCCTTGTAGCTGTTTTGACTCATCTGAATTCTACAAACTTAATGAACTTAATTTCCATGAATTAAAAGAAAAAAACACCATTACAGAAATAGCATGCACTGGAACTTACTAAATCCCCACAAAACCTCCTATAGTGCCTGCTAGTGTGATTCCCGCTCCTTAACATCCACATCTACACAAAACCTCCCGCAGTGCCTGCCTAGTGTGATCCCCACTCCTTAACACCCACGTATACATAAAACCTCACGCAGTGCCTGCCTAGTGTGATCCCCACTCCTTAACACCCACGTATACATAAAACCTCCCGCAGTGCCTGCCTAGTGTGATCCCCACTCCTTAACACTCACATGTACACAAAACCTCCCGCAGTGCCTGCCTAGTGTGATCCCCACTCCTTAACACCCACATATACATAAAACCTCCCGCAGTGCCTGCCTAGTGTGATCCCCACTCCTTAACACTCACATGTACACAAAACCTCCCTCAGTGCCTGCCTAGTGTGATCCCCACTCCTTAACACCCACATATACATAAAACCTCACACAGTGCCTGCCAGTGTGATTCACCACTCCTTAAAATCCACATATACACAAAACCTCCCGCAGTGCCTGCTAGTGTCATTCCCCTTCCTCAATATCCACATATACTTGAAATGCTTACGCATTCTTTCGCTCCAAATTCTGAAGATTCCCTTTCAGGTTATTGTACGCAGATGCTCGAGATTTCAGATCATTATCAATCTGAGTTACTCCCTTTAATAAAGAAAAAGAAGAAAAATAGGCAAAATTTTCCTAAATCAACCTTTACTAATACAATTAAAGGTAGATAAAACTTTAATTTCTATTAAAAAAAAACCCCACTGGTTTCTGATATAATAGTCGTCTAACATTTTAAAAGTAAAAGTGCAACTTTAAAAGGTCGTTTAAAAATAGTCTACTTCATATTTAATATAATTTCCATATGAATCTCATCTACTAAATATAATGTATTAATCCACAGTGTATTTTAATTATTATTACTCTACTAATTCTTAAACTACGGAAATAGAATCTAAGATTACTAATTAAAAGACTTCAGTTCACAAAGCCCAAGGATTTATTTCCAAAAGGAACTAATCTACTAGATAATTTCATTGTTACAAATACAATATTACACAAAATATTTTTTCAATAAAATTACAACTATAATTTATTTATAAATGTTGCAAAAGCTTATTTTTCAAATGAGTACTCTACTTACAGAGGAAACGCAAAGGAGACTTAACATTTGAAGAACTGGTGTTGACTTAGCTCTACCACTTTTAGCTCTATGGCACTAGGGTAAGTCACTTTACCTCTTAAAGCCTGTTTCCTTATCACAATAGTAGCAGGAAGCAGATGATTAAATAAGGACCAAGTAAATAGTGCTTAGTCATAGTAAGAACACCACCTTGTATTATTATTAAACGGCTCATTTTCTTCAAATTATATGATGACTTTAATTAAAATCTTTGATAGTTTACTCCTTTACATTTAACTATACAGCACACTGTACAACTAAAGTCACTGGGAGCCAAGGAAAGTCTGCCCAATAATTTAAACCACACTTGTCACCCCAGCTAGGTCACTGAGCAAGCTGGCAAATAATAGGTCCTTGTCTATTTGCTTCATTAAAGTTCCTGTTAAGACTTCTGATAATTTCTCTCAAGCTCAAAGATTTCTCGATATAAAAGGAGCTCTTAATTTGGTGGGTTCATTGATGGGCTTTGGGGTCCTTATGCCCCCCAAAGCTGTACATAAAAACCATGTGGCAGATGAATATGGGCATTTTTCTGGGCAGGGGATCAATATTCAGTAGTCAGAAGGCGTCAAAGAACCCATAAAGTTTAATGTTTAAACAAGTACTGTACATAAGCCTACTTAAGTGACTATTATCACCTACCAGAAATCTTTAATAGATTCCAATTTCCTACTCTACGTGATCTCAGTTACCTAATATGGAATTTTCAACGTTCTTTCTTGAACACTGCCGATGTTTAACCACACAAATAAATAAGCAACATAGACAATCTACACATGAACATGTTATACTTTTGAACGTATTTAACACCTAAACATCTTTAATGTCTACAGTTGTAGTAGTAAGGACAGCTTTTGTTTGTGTCCATGACATATAATTAAGTTGCCTTGTCAAAAACCTAAAAAGTATTTCATAGCTAAATTATAAAATAAACAAAGCTGTTATAAGTCACTGTATCCTGTCTGTCTCAATTCTTATCTTACCTTGGCAATTATTTCTGAAATATTTTTCAGGGACTGTTTGATTGGATATTTGGCCATATCCCACTGGAATCTTGTTATATAAGTAACCAAGTCAACTGAAATGGGGGAATAAATTAATTACTGAAGAGAAGCAACAGAATTTTCTTATAGTTTTTTACATAGCAATATACTTTAATGCTGAAATTGGCATTGAGAAAATCAGCAAAGATATCATTTCTCAAGTGTCGTGATTAAATATAAAACTATATTAGTAACATGGACTAATCAAAATTTCTACCTTGTAATCACTTTTCTCTACTCAAAATTTAATACATATATTAAGATGCTCCTTCTAATTAGATTAAATGAAAGATGTACACACCCATAATATGCCTCATATGTAGAATAAGACAAAGATTTAAAAACATCTTCAAATTGCCTCCTCTTATAAGTAGAATTTGACAAAAGTATGTTCTTTGACAACTTACCCAAACAAATTGAAAATAAACTTGTTTGTTAAAATCTACACTTCAATAATTTTTAAAATATAGGGCCTTTTACTTTCAAATGGAAAAGATAAAAAATGCAGAGCCAAAGAGACATTCAACTAACTCTCTGAAGTTTACTAATCAAAATGACTTTATCCTTCAAGTCTAATGGGAACAAGGTCAGTGAAACCAAATGTCAAGTGTGGCAAAGCTAACTGACAAAAGTAATTCAAATCAAAATATCTTTCTCTCATTAATTTCTCCTTACATAATACCAACAAGTCAACATCATCAATGTTATTTCCAAAAGCAACTCTAGACACATTGGCCCCCAATGCATTCTGCCCTACCAGACTGAACATCCTAGTTCATGAAATACTTAGATGATCAGTTAAGGAACCATAAACAAACATATTTACCTTCTGTTCTCTCTCAAAACACAAATTAACAGAAATAGTAAACAATCAGATCAGAACCACTATAATAACCAAAAATAAATTACTACATTTTTAACTAATTAAATATTTATTAAACATCTATTATTTGCACAGAGAAGAAGTAAGACTAGAGAAACACTGCATTTAATGTATAGTTTCCTCTTCAGAACAGGCAATATAATACAGAATGAAAGGAAAGGGGTATTTCCTATTACAATGATATTTTATTTAAAGGTGGACCTAATCAAAAATGAAGCAAATGATAAAGTGACACTTCATAAGAAAAAAAATCAAAGTACAAATGACGACAATGAGGTCAAAACTCTCTTTATAAAGCCATTATTACACAGAGCGAACTCTACGGAAATACTGGCTTCTAGCTTCAGAGAAAACAGTAGACTATTTTATGGGCAGTAAGTAAAGAAATGCCATATTCAAATTTGAGGGGAAGAGGCATTACTCTGCAATAAAATCAATTTCTATTCTAAAGCTTTAGCAGTTGTATGCTATTAAATACAAAAAGCTAGACAAGAGAACAAGTATTCAACTGGAACAAGGAGAGCTATGTATTTTTGGAAACTTACTTGTAAATATGAGTTAACAGAAAGATCCCAGAAAGAGCATTTCAATATTGCTTCTGCAGAAAACTCAACATTCCATAAGCTATAGTATATGGTATGTTAGACTATCTTGCATGAGATTCTGTTTTAAAAGACAGGACACAACTGGCAGCATCACCAAATTCAGTAATAATAATTGTATTTTAATGTTAAAGCTTCCAAATGTATTTAATGTCCATGTATATGTATGAATCTTTTACATTCTTCTCTGTAGCTAAGTCATTCACTTTACAAGAGTTAATAACAATCAAATCACGTAACATTTAGCTTACCTCCATTGGCCAACAAATTCTCCTGAACTTTATCTCTACTATCCTCCAATACATCAGCCATGTATTGAGCGACTTTCTTAACCACTCTGGGGAGGAGAAAAAAAAAAAAATCAACAGCCATTTTTAGGAAAAAGACCTAAATTCCATGTTATATAATACAAAGAATACATTAAAACCTGAATTTTACTATATATACTTCTATTATACCTGTCCATATATTATAGAACAAATGGGTCTTACCTTACAAATAATATGTTGAGGCTAAAATTTTGTTACATGTGAAAATTAACTGAATAACTGTTTTAAGGAGACTACATTCTATGTGTATATTAGTCTAGAAAGAAGGTAGAGAGAAGCTAGTGAGAAACAGTCTGTAATCACATATCTATCGATATGCCAAAAAACTGAACAATGGATCTAACCACAGGGACCAAGAACAAAGGAGGTGGCATGAAACTAGCATTTATCATGTACCTATGACATGCCAGACACTGTGCTTTCACTCAGGATGAAAGGGATCTGACAGCCAACAGAACATAAGCAACAGTTAGGATGAAGAACGAGGGCCTATGTTATTTATTAACTATTTATCAAGCATTTACTATTGGCAAGGAACTATGCTATAGTGAAAACTATAATGCCAAAACTACCAAGGCAACTTGTCAATCCCTTCATTTATAAGTCAGACACCGTAGTAGAGAATAAATGACTTATCCAATTTCACAAGACCAGGTAGTGGCAGAGCAGTGACTAGAAACGTGGTGTCTTGATTTTGGTGTCCAGTGTTTTCCTCATTCCATGTCTGCCCCTAACCCAGGGAGTCAAAATTATGTAACACAAAATCACAACTTTCACATCACTTAAAATCCCACTGGATACAGAAATATATAAATGACTAAATGCACAGCAATCTGAGGTGAGCGCCAGCCGAGATTACCAGGTTACAGAGAGGCAGAAAGGAAAAAGAGATCGCCTCCGGCTACTATAATTGAGAAAGCCTAACAGCTCACAAGCAGGAAAATAAAGGATAATTCCTGCCAGGGGCATCACATGATTCAAAATAGGAAGAGGTTAAAAAAAAAGCAGTGGGCACTCAGAAAATGGTGAGAGTCCAGGCTACCTACAATGGCAGGCTGAGCAGTAGGGGAGCTGAGTCTAGGAAGCTGCAGACTGTAGTCTGATATCAGACTCCAAATAGGGTTTAACGTAGTCAAAACAAGGCTTAGGAAAATTACTCTGATGACTATAGTTAATGTCTAAGAAGGGAAACTGAAAGACAAATTAAGACACTCCTGTAACTTTACCCTTGACAGAAAAAAAGAACAAAACTCCTGTAACAGTTTAAACATGAACCAGCAAATTCCAGAAAAAGGTTCGAAGGGCTAAATTTAGATGATAATCCTATGCTGAGTGAACTCAAATCTAAAAAAGTGGAACAATTTCAGAAACAATAATGTAAGCCATAAGTCTCCAGCATGATTAATCTGGGGTTTGTATATACCCTTAGCTGTGTTTCCAAAATTCATCTATCCCTTCAAGGAGACAAAGGATTAATGGCATTTAATTTGACAAGTATCTTGTAAAAAGAACCATTTGCTATGAACATTCTAAAATGTGCGTATGTTTACACAGAAATAGTTCTGAGTATAGAATCTCCTGGTGTAAAATTTATAAACTTAATATTGCACAACCTAGAACTTCATGATCTCCCAATACATCTCTGTGAGAGTATTTATGTCAATGTGCATGCTGTCACCCCAAGAAAAAAACATCTACCCTAATGATTATTGAAGAAATATAAGCTATAATTTACCCCATATGCCTTAAACCACACTGTTCAGACTTTATCTTTATAAGCTGGAGCATTCAAATCATTAAGCTATCACCTGTTAACAGGATCTTATAACCACATGATTTTTAAATTCCTCCTATCTTTCAGGAAGACTGAAGAAAATGGGCTTGCAGAGCAGTACAGAAAGAGCAACTGTTCTGCACAGTTTTCAACTTTACTGACCAGACTAACTATACTTACCCTAAGTGCTTTTTAGATTCATTCCTTAAAAATTTGAGCCAATTTTAAACCATATTCAAAAGTGACAAAAACTGTAGTGTAGAAAAACTTTTAACAAAACTAAATTTTTACTATTTATTTACTAACAAATAAATGTAATAACATCCTATGTTCATGGATCAAAAACAATGATGTTGTAACATAGGATGGTAATACTCCTCAAATTCTTTTATTTTTTTTGGAGGCAGTCTTGCTATGTGTGGCCTGAGCTAGAGTGACATGGCCTCAGCCTAGCTCACAGCAACCTCAAACTCCCGGGCTCAAGCAATTCTCCTGCCTCAGCCTCCCAAGTAGCTAGGACTACAAGCATGAGCCCACCACACCCGGCAAGAAACCCTCAAATTCACTGATAGATTCAACGTTATCCTCATCAAAATTCTAGCTGACTTCTTTGCAAAATTTGACACTGTGATTGTAACATTCACATGGAAATTCAAAGAACCCAGAATAACCAAACAATTAAAAAAAGAAAGAAAGAAAGAAGACAAAAACAAAAACTCACGCTTTCTGATTTTAAAACTTACTACCAAGCTACGACAATCAAGACAATATGATACTGGCCTAAGGACAGAAACAGAGATCAATGAAAGAAAATTGAGTGTCCAGAAGTAAACCCCCATCTGTGCATGTGTTTACACAGAAATATAAACTGATTTATGTTCAACTGATTATTTGGCAAGGGAGCCAAGACAACTCAATGAGGAAAGAACAGTCTTTACAACAAATAAGCCTGGGACAACTGGATTGTCACATACTAAATAAAGCTGGATCTTTATCTCTCAACGTACATAAAAATTATTCAAAACAAATCAAAGAACTCCATGTAAAAGCTAAAATCATAAAACTCTTAGAATAAAACATAGACATAAAACTGTGTGATACTGGATTAGGCAATGGTGTCAGATAACAGAAACAATTGCAACAAAAGAAAAAATAGACAAACTGGACTTCATCAGAATTAAAAACTGGCCAGGCGTGGTGGCCCATGGCTATAATCCAGCACTTTAGGAGGATGAGGCAGGAGACTCACTTAAGACCAGTTTAGGTCATATGGCAGGACCCTGTCTTTACAAAAAATGTTGAAATTAGCCAGTACTTTGAGAAAGCGAGGCAGGAGGATCACTTGAACTTGGGAGTTCAAGGCTACAGTGAGCTATGATCATTCTACTGTACCTGAGTGTGGGCAACAAAGTGACATCTTGTCTCTTAAAAAAAAAAAAATTAAAAACTTTTGTGTTTTCAAAAACACAATCAAGAGAGTGAGGACAATCCACCTGATAGGAGAAAATACTTGCAAGTCGTAACTGATAAGAAACTTCTATCTTGACTTTCATACAGTATAAAAGACTCTTACAACTCAACAATAAAAAGACAAGCCAATTAAAAACGGGCAACAGATCCAAATAGACATTTTTCCAAAAAAGAAAAATAGCCAACAAACACAAGAAAATATACTGAACACATCATGGGCCATCAAGGAAACACAGATCAAAAACAAAATAAGATACTACTTCATACCCACCGGAATGCTATAAGCAAAAGACAAGACAGTAACAAGTACTGCCAAGGATGTAGAATCCTCATAGTCTGCTGCTGGGAATATTAAATTGTGCAGCCACTCTGAAAAGGTTTGCCAGCTTCTCAAAAAGTTAAATATAGAGTTATCATATGACCCAGCAATTCTACTCCTAGGTACATACCCTCCAAAATAAAAATATATGAGCACATAAAACTCTGGACACAAATGTTTATAGCAGCATTATCCATACCATCCAAAAACTAGAAACAAACTAAATGCCTATCAAATAATAAATGGATTAATAAAATATGGTATATCTATAATGGAATTTTATTTGGTAATATTGATCCATGCTACAGCATTTGATGAACTTTGAAGAGAGCATGCTAAGTAAAAGAAGATAGTCACAAAAGACCACACATCATATTCCATTTATATGAAATGCCCAATGAGGCAAATCTACAGTGGCAGGAAGATTAGTAGGAGGTGGGGGACAGGAAGCAACTATAAATGGGAACAGGATAAGGGGGTGATGAAAATGTTCTAAAACTGATTGTGGCAAAGGTTAGACAACTTTGTGAATACTCTAAAACTCACTGAATTGTATGCTTTAAATAGATGAATTGTACAGCATGTTAATTATATCTCAACAAAGATATTAGGGGTGGAGCCTGTAGCTCAAAAGGAGTAGGGCACCGGCCCCATATGTCAGAGGTAGCAGGTTCAAACCCAGCCCCAGCCAAAAATAAATAAATAAAGATATTAAAAAGAGAATCACTATTTGCACTCTTAAACAGGTACATTTTATTGCATGCAAAGTGTACCTTCATAAGGTGGATTTATAATCATTTTCTAAAACTATTCCAATAAGCAGAGTATACATGTGATAATAAGCCCAATGACTAGGAAGCCTGACAACACTGTCTCCCATTTTCCTCTCCTCCAGGCGTTAAGTACATTACCCTTCTACAAATGCATCCAGTTTAGCCAGTTCATCAGACAAGCCAACCAAGACATCCAGCGTGCCAACCTAAAAGGGTATACAGACTTCTGTTATTTAGGTTTCATCATTTTTTTTTTGTAAACAAGATGATACATTTTGACTTGAAGGTCCCACAAATCTCAAGTTCTCCATATTTTCACAGCAAGCAAATGTGCCTAAAACATGTTTGCCAAACATTTCAAAACAATTTACAAGTACAAAATAATCCTCTAATTCATGGGTATAACCAGTATTTAAGATGTTAAGACTCTAAGATAGGCCTGTGCTTACGCTATTCAGTGACAGTAGGTCTTTGAAATCCTGGTTTACAACATGGACTCTGAAGCAAGAGATCCACGGATGTACATGAGACGATCTATAACTGAGTTTGTATGCAAAACTGTGCATAAATGAGCATGTTTGGGGGGCAATGTCCTTTCTTGCATCCATAACTCAAAAAATATTATGAAATGGTAATTTTAAGTATATCTTCAATGAATGCAGACTAAGACTGACGCAGTTAACCAGCAAAAGTAAAATCATGAGGCTGCTAGATTACTGATCTTTAATAAATGTTAAATAGATTATCTAGTTGAAGTAATCAGGCTGGATTTGACAAGCATAATTAAGTAGGTGCTATGGTAACACAGTTACTAAGTTAGCACCATATGAGTTTACTAATAGAAAAATTAATTCTCTTGTTATTTAAGAATATGTATTACTAAGATTTTTTGCTTCTGAAAACATTTGTGAATGTATTATATCAAATATTTTCATAAGATTTCTCATCACAATTTATAAAAGCAAAAAACAGTCTAAATTGAAAAAGACATCTCATTTTGGTAGTTTACTCCTAAAACTCTGAAACACAAGATACATTTTCAATTATGCCAATGGCTAGAAAGGAGATTTTCTTCTAAGAGAACCTGGGTATCTCATTTCTACTGTCAGAGAGAATGGAGCCTCCTCGATGATGAATTCATACACTCTTTTACACAGTGCCACTTCACCTTTAAGTCAGGAATGTTGAACTTGGAAGAGACAGCAAGATTATTGTTCTTCGTAGTTGCAGCATGCAGTTTCTCCCATGTTTGCTGGCAGGTTTTCTCTCCAGGAGCAGATATAAGCCAGAACTCAGTCATATCTGTTACTAGGTATTTCTTCAGATATCAAGAGAGACTCTGAAATGTAAAACAAACAAAAAATACATTTAACATCATTTGTTTCCAAAATGTTTCAAAGTCATAAGAGAAGTGATAAAATATAACCTGTTTCAAAATTAAGCCAACACTGGCATATGAGCCCAAGCAAAGTCAAATTTACTTACCTGGAAATAAATCCATCTAAATAGTAAAAAGGATTTATTTATGATGCTAGGAAAAAGAGAGGATAAAAACCTAATACTTAAAAGTACCTAATTTTTTAAAAAAATATTAAAATCCTGCCATTTCTCCAGGCATTCCTTTAAAGGGATACACAGCAGAGGGGATTTAAAAAGAAAAAAAAATTATTAAAATCCCCAAAATGGGAATTATTTAGAACTGAGATTATCCAAAATACCAGCCACCAATAGTTTCGTTCAACCAAAGAAGCTAACAGTCTCAAATGTGTAGGTTCATCTTAAACTTTTAAAACATACAACTAAAATAAGAAATTTCGGCTCGGCGCCTGTGGCTCAAGCGGCTAAGGTGCCAGCCACATACACCTAAGGTGGTGGGTTCGAATCCAGCCTGCGCCCACCAAACAACAATAATGGCTGCAACCAAAAAATAGCCGGGCGTTGTGGTGGGCGCCTGTGATCCCAGCTACTTGGGAGGCTGAGACAGGAGACTCGCTTGAGCCCAGGAGTTGGAGGTTGCTGTGAGCCGTGAAGCCACGGCACTCTACCCAGGGGGATAGCTTGAGGCTCTGTCTCAAAAAAAAAAAAAAAAAAAGAAAAGAAAATTAATCAGTGGCACCCATAGCTTAGTAAGTAGGGTGCTGGACACATAACTGAGGCTGGTGGATTCGAACCCAACCTGGACCTGCTAAACGACAACCGCAACCAAAAGATAGCCAGGCATTGTTGTGGGTGCCTGTTGTCCCAGCTACTTGGGAGGCTGAAGCAAGAGAATTGCTTAAGCCCAAGAGTTTGGGGTTGCTGTGAGCTGTGACAGCACAGCACTCTACCCAGGGTGACAGCTTGTGCCTCTGTCTCAAAAAAAAAAAAAAAATCAACAGAAAAATAGAAAGCAAGGTTTACCAGGGGTCCTCAAACTTTTTAAACAGGGGCCCAGTTCACTGTCCCTTAGACCACTAGAGGGCTGGACTGCGGGCCCCGGGATGAGTGGGCTGCCAAGCAGGACAAGTAGCAGCAGCAAAAACACCCGGCGGGCTGGATAAATGTCTAGGCAGGCTGCACGTGGCCCGTGGGCTGTAGTTTGAGGACGCCTTAGGCCCTTCCACATCTCAGATGCCAATGCAAGGAAGGTGAGGCAGAGGCCAATTTTTTTTTTTTTTTTGAGACAGAGCCTCCAGCTGTCCCCCTGGGTAGAGTGCTATGGCATCACAGCTTACAGCAACCTCCAACTCCTGGGCTCAAGCGAGTCTCCTGCCTCCACTTCCCAAGTAGCTGGGGCCACAGGCACCTGCCACAATGCCAGGCTATTTTTTGGTTGCAGCCATCATTGTTGTTTGGTGGGCCAGGCTGGATTTGAACCCGCCACCTTAGGTGTATATGGCTGGTGCCTTAGCCACTTGAACCATAGGCGCCAAGCCGCAGAGGCCAATTGTAAAGTGAGTGATGTGTGAGTCATCATCTAGGTGTGAAAGTAATCTTAATAATAAAATAAGAATGCTTACCTGATTTCTTCTCTCTGTCACCTTTGGTAGAGTGCTGGGGCATCACAGCTCACAGCAACCTCAAACTCTTGGGCTTGAGCAATTCTCTTGCCTTAGCTTCCCAAGTAGCTGGGATTACTGGTGCCCACCACAACACCCAGCTATTTTTTGTTGCAGTTGCCACTGCTGTCTTAACTGGTTTAGCTGGTTTAGCTGAGTGGGGCCAGGTTCGAACCTACCATCCTTGGTATATGGGGCTGGTTCCCTTCCCACTGAGCCCTAAGTGCTGCCCTGCTTAACTGATTTCTAAATAACCTTATAAAGCCTAAGGTTGCAATGGTAGGTTGAAACATTATTGCTAAGTTACCATGAGCACTTGTAACTTTAGATGGTGTTAATTCAACAGTCTGTTTGGAAGGTAATACACTGGAAGCTGCGCACATGTAAAACTGAAGCCACCCAATGTGTAGCAAACATGTGCATATGTTCATTTTACTTGACATTGTGACATGACGTTGTCACCTACAAAGTTCACACTCAAGAGCTGCATAATTTGGTTGAGTGCAGTGGCTCTTCCCTGTTTCCCTCCTTTGGGGGGCTCAAGAGTCCTGCAGGAAAGAAAGAGCTCAGAGGTCAGGAGCTTGCACCACACACCCCTACTCCCACACACATCCAGTCACCCCATCCCCAAACTGGGGTAGGCCTCAGCAACAAGTTCTGGCTAAATGTAGCTATCTCATCATGTAGGTATCTTTCTGGCCAAAAGACACTGACTGTGGTGACTACATTCAATTCAACCAACATTTATTGAGTGTCTATTGCATGCCAGGCACTGTGCTAGAATCAAGAAGGGTGTTGTTAGGCCAGGTGCTGTGGCTCACGCCTGTAATCCTAGCGCTCTAGAAGGCTGAGGTGGGTGGATTTCCTAAGCTCAGGAGTTTGAGACCAGCCTAAGCAAGAGAGAAACCCCATCTCTAAAAAGTAGCTGGGCACTGTGGTGGGTGCCTATAGTCTCAAATACTTTGGAGGCTAAGGCAAGAGGATCATTTGCACCCAAGAGTTTGAGGTTGCTGTGAGCTATGATACCATGGCATTCTACCCAGGGTGGCAGAGTGACACTGTCTCAAAAAAAAAAAAAAAAAAAAAGAGGGACCGGATGCTCACACCTGTAATCCTAGCACTCTGGAAGGCCAAGACGGGTGGATCACTCAAGCTCAGGAGTTCAAGACCAGCCTGAGCAAAAGTGAGACCCCATCTCTAAAAAATAGCCGGGCGTTGTGGTAGGCAACTATAGTCTCAGTTACTTGGGAGGCTGAGGCAAGTGGATCACTTGAGCCCAAGAGTTTGAGGTTTCTGTGAGCTACATGATGCTACAGGACTCTACTGAGGGCAACAAAGTGAGACTCTGTCTAAAAAAAAAAAAAAAAAAAAGAACTGCACAATTGAGTTCCACTAAAAAAACTCATAATATTTTAATAAGTTTACGATTTTATGTTGGGTTGCATTGATAGCCATCCTGGTCTGCATGTGGCCTACAGGCCTTGGGTTGGACACCCCTGCTAGACACCACTGTCAGAGTATTTATCACTGTGGTAAATAATGAAAAATTTAATTGTGAAATTGGATCTGTTGGGTGGCGCCTGTGGTTCAAGGAGTAGGGCACTGGCCCCATGTACTGGAAGTGGCGGGTTCAAACCCAGCCCCAGCCAAAAACTGCAAAAAAAAAAAAAAGAAAAGAAAAGAAAAGAAATTGGATCTGTCTCTCTTCACTAAAATGTTAACTCTGAAATAACAACAGCTAACAGTGACTGCCACCCAGGGCCAGGACTTGTATGAACCTATTTAATCCACGTGGTAGGTACTATTAGTATCCCCATCTTATAGATGAGAAAGCTGAAACAATGACTCACCTGAAGTCACAGCAGGTTGGGGGCTGAGCTAGGACTTGCCACAAGAAAGTTGCAGAACCAGGATTCAGATTCAGAGCCCAGCCTCTAGTCATTACATCCGCAATGAAGCAGGTTTAGCTTGTTCCCTGATACGTCCCCAGCTCCCAGCACAGCATGTGACATATAGTTGGTGCTCTGTATATGAATATATACACAAATAGGTGATGAATATATGTGAGTATCTGGAGAAGAATAAAGCACCTTCCAGGAGTGAGTTTTGCAGGTACCCATTGTTAAAACCTGATGACTGGGCGCCCCGCTGGGACATCAGTTTGACTCCTCCCCCTACTTCATCTGCCAGAACCAATCAGTCCCCAGTTCTGCCTGTTGTCACTCTGGTGCACCCCTCCTCTCTATCCCTCAACCCCCATCTTTCTCTTGGATTTTTGCAGCAACTACCTCACAGTTTTCTCTGTCTCTAATTTCTTCTCTTCTAAGTGGTCCTCTGAAAACAGAAAGCTAATTATGTCATCTCTCTTACCTCTCCCCTCACTAATGAACCTTCCATGGCTCCTCATTGCTCTCTGGATAAAGCTCACTCTCCTCACCAAGGCTTCCCTCACCCAACCCCTACCTGTTTACCCCTCAGCCTCATCTCCTGCCCCTCTCCTCATCTCTCTACAGGTCCTTTCACTAAGCTACTGTACATACTACAAGTTAAGCACACATAGGCAGACAGACCTGAATTATATATAGTCTCAGTTCTGCCTGCCACTTACCAGCTATGGGAGCTTGAAAACAAATCAATTCCCCTCCCTAAGCCTCAGTTACCACACTTGGAAAATGGGCATCATTATACCATTTCATAGAGTCATTGTGAGAATTAAATGAATATATAAGGTGCTGAGCACAGCATCTGACACTCCCAATAGTCACTATAACTCTTAAACACTTTCCTCTGCCACAAAAAGCATTTCTTGGCTCAGCGCCTGTGGCTCAAGTGGCTAAGGCGCCAGCTACATACACCTGAGCTGGCAGGTTCGAATTCAGCCCGGGCCCACCAAACAACAATGATGGCTGCAACCAAAAAATAACTGGGTATTGTGGTGGGCACCTGTGGTCTCAGCTTCTTGGGAGGCGGAGGCAGGAGACTCGCTTGAGCCCAGGAGTTGGAGGTTGCTGGGAGCTGTGATGCTACAGCACTCTACCCATGGGGACACTTGAGGCTCTGTCTCCCCCCCCTCCCCCCGCCAAAAAAGCATTTCTTACTAGCAATCTTACCTATTCTTTTTTTTCTTTTTGCAGTTTTTGGCCAGAGCTGGGTTTGAACCCACCACCTCCGGCACATGGGGCCAGCACCCTACTCCTTTGAGCCACAGGCACCACCCACAATCTTACCTATTCTTTATGGCCGAACTCAAATGCTCAAATGTCACTTTTTTTTTTTTTTTTTTTTTTGTAGAGACAGAGTCTCACTTTATGGCCCTCGGTAGAGTGCCATGGCATTACACAGCTCACAGCAACCTCCAAGTCCGGGCCTAGGCGACTGTCCTGCCTCAGCCTCCTGAGTAGTTGGGACCACAGGCACCTGCCACAATGCCCAGCTATTTTTCTGTTGCAGTTTGGCCATGGCCAGGCCGAACCCACCATCCTCAGCACATGGGGCCAGCGCCCCACCCACAGGTACTGTCCTTTTTTTTGAGACAGAGCCTCAAGCTATCTGTCACCCTGGGTAGAGTGCTGTGGCATCACAGCTCACAGCAACCTCTGACTCCCAGGCTCAAGTGATTCTCCTGCCTCTGCCTCCCAAGTACCTGGCTATTTTTTGGTTACAGCCATCATTGTTGTTTGGTGAGCCCGGGCTGAATTTGAACTCTTCAGCTCAGGTGTATGTGGCTGGTGCCGTAGCTGCTTGAGCCACAGGCGCTGAATCTCAAATATCACCTTCTAGAGAAAATGCTCCTTGACATCCACACACCCTTCACCAAGTGAAATCAGTCTTGGTTTTTGTTTGTTGCTTATTTGTTTGTTTTGGTTATAGTTTTTGGCCAGGGCTGGGTTTGAACCCACTACCTCTGGCATATGGAGCTGGCGCCCTACTCCTTGAGCCATAGGCACTACCCTATTTGTTTGTTTTTTGAGACAGAGTCTCACTCTGTCACCCTGGGTAGAGTGCAGTGGCGTCATATCTCATTGCAACATCAAACTCTTGGGCTCAAGCGATCCTCTTGCCTCAGCCACCTGAGTAGCTGGGACTACAGGCATCCACAACGCCTGGCTATTTTTTAGAAACAGGGTCTCACTCTTGCTCAGGCTGGTTTTGAACTCCTGAGCTCAGGCAATCCATCCACCTCGGCCTCCCAAAGTGCTAGGATTACAGGTGTGAGCCACCATGCCTGCCATCTAGTAATTTTATTTTATTTATTTATTTATTTTTGAGATAGAGTCTCAAGCTGTCACCCTGGATAGAATGCCTGGCATCACCACTCACAGCAACCTGCAACTCTTGGGTTTAAGTGATTCTCTTACCTCAGCCTCTCAAGTAGCTGAGACTACAGGCGCCCACCACAACACCTGGCTAATTTGTTGTTGTTGCAGTGGTCATTGTTGTTTAGCTGGCCAGGGCAGGGTTTGAACCGGCCAGACTCGGTGTATGTGGCTGACACCCTATGCCCTACCCACTGAGCGATGGGCACTGCCACCATCTGGTAATTTTTTTTTTTTTTTGAAACAGAGTCTCACGGCTCAGCGCCTGTGGCTCAATCAGCTAAGGCGCCAGCCACGTACACCTAAGGTGGCGGGTTCGAATCCCCAGCCCGGGCCCGCCAAACAACAATAATGGCTGCAACCAAAAAATGGCCGGGCGTTGTGGCGGGCGCCTGTAGTCCCAGCTACTTGGGAGGCGGAGGCAGGAGACTCGCTTGAGCCCGGGAGTTGGAGGTTGCTATGAGCTGTGATGCCATGGCACTCTACCCAGG
>CAUYQV010121930.1:0-19520 GCA_963574575.1 Galagoides demidoff
GATTGAGCCATAGGCACCGAGCCTGAAGGTATAGTTTTAAGCCATTTCATGTGTGATGATTCTTTTACATGGTCTAAAAGTATGCATCCCACAGGAGTGACATTGTGCTTTAGGTATTTGTTGATTAATAAAATGCCTAATGGAAAAATGCCACCCTGAATTTTTATTAATCAAAATAAAATCTCATGCATTTTTAAATAGAATAGTGCATTTGTCTATGCAATGAATTATTTATTTAGTCCCCAGACAATGCTTATTATGTATATAGAGTCAGAGACCCCTTGAAATCACTTTAAGGATCCCAGAGGCCTGCAGCCCACAATGCATTATTTAGTTTTGTTCATTTAATTATTACATTGTGGAAATAAGGCAGAAAAATCATAGAAAGTCAGAACCTTCTAACTTCTAATAACTGAAATGCTCTATGAACTTTAAAATCAAGTCCAATTTAAAATTCTTAATCAGTGATATTTGATATTGCTTTGGGAAGAACATTGCTCTTTAAAATTGACACACCTTTACCCAGACTAACTAAGGAAAAAAGAGAGAAGATAAAATTTAAAAAAAAATCAGAGATGAAAAAGGAAACATTACAAATTATACTGCAGAATTCCAAAGGATCGTTAGAAACTGCTATGAGCATCTGTATGCCAATAAATTGGGAAACCTAGATGAAAGGAATAAATTTTTAGACATATACAACCCACCAAGCTTGAACTAGGAAGAAATCCAAAACCTGAATAAATCAGTAACAAGTAATGAGATAAAAGCAGTAATAAAAAGTCTCCCAACAAAGACAAGCCAAGGACCCAATGGCTTCCCTGAAAAATTCTGAGTAGTCAAAGAAGAACTAATAGCAATCATACTCAAATTATTCCATAAAATCAAAAAGAAAGGAATACTCCCAAACTAGTTCTGTAAGGTCTGTATCATCCTAATACAAAAACCTGAAAAAGGCACAACAAAAAATGGAAATCAGTGAATGGGATACATCACATCAACAGAAAAAAGGACCGAAACTGTATGATCATTTTAGTTGATGTTGGAAAAACGTTTGATAAAATTCAATGTGCCTTCATGATAAAACCTCTCAAAAACCTGGGATGAAAGGAACTTACTTCAACTACATAAGAGTCATCTATGACAGACCTGTAGCTAGTATCATACCAAATGGGGAAAAATTGAAAGCTTTTCCTAAGATCTGGAACAGACAAGGATGTCCACGTTTACCACTGTTATTCAATCACATCAATCTGAAAAGCTTCTTCACAGTAAAGGAAACAGTAACAATTGGGAAGAGACAACCCCAAAAATGAGAGAAAATATTTGCCAACTACCTATCTGACAAGGTATTCATAACTAAAATTTATAAGGAGATCTAGCAACTCAATAGGAAAAATCAAATAATCCAATTAAAATTTCACAAAATCTAAATAGACATTTCTCAAAACAAGACATACAAATGGTAAACAGGTATATGAAAAATGCTCTATATAATTAGTCATGTTAGAAACACAAATCGAAACTATAATGAGAGATTACCTCATCCTGGTTAAAATGTCTTTTATCAAAAGACAAGCAATAACAAATACTGGCAAAGATGTGAAGAAAAGGGAACCCTCATACACTGTTGTTGGGAATATAAATTAATGCAAACAGTATGGAAGTTGTTCAAAAAGCTAAAAATATAACTACAATATTACCCAATAATTTCATTGCTGAGTACATGTCCAAAGAATGGCAATTCTATATATCAGAAAGATAACTGCATTTCCATGCTTATTTCAGTAGCATTCACAGTAGTCAAGATATGGAATCAACCTAAGTGTCCATTAATGAATGAATAGATAAATTAAGTGTGGTACATACACATAATAGAATATAACAACAAAAAGGAATGAAATTCATTTGTAACAACATGGATGGAACTGGGGGACATTACACTATGTGAATAAAGCTAAGCACAGAAGGATAAACTTCACATGTTCTCACCCATATGCAGGAGCCAAATATTGAAAACAATTGAATTGATGTCATGGAGACAAAAAGTAGAACAATGGTTACCAAAGGCAGGGAAAAGGAGTGGATAGAGGATAAAGTGGATATAGTTGATGGGTACAAAAATATAGTTAGATAGATAGAATGAACAATATTTGATAAGACAACAATAACAACAATAAAGAAAACTTGTTAAAAAAGAATGTAGCTCCTCATTTTAAAAAAAATGCTATAAAAAGGGATCCTTCTGATGAGCCAGAGTCATTTTGGCTCAAGGCTAAAATTCTATGACACTAATTTTCCCTTTATCCTATTTTATCATTTTATCCATCTCTGGGTTTATTTGCTTTTCAATGCTTCACATTGCAAAAAAGTTCTGATCTCAGCACCATGATCAATCTGGTCTGAGATCAAGCTCTAACATGTATTTCTATAGTACTTTCGTTTTCTTCAATTACTGAAAGAGTGAGTTGAAGAAATCCTTGAACAAGTTATGGAAGTCCCACATTCTCATTAGCAAACCCTATAATTCAGTGCTCACATTTATTTAATACATAAAATACTAATTCTCTAACTTAATAAATAATAGAAGCTGCTCACAAAGATGTTTTTGGGTAGTATTACAAAGATATCTGAATAATGAGATAATATAATTAAGAATAACATTGATTTTCTAATTCAGCTACTAGCTATGTATTTTAACATTTCTTCTCAATGCTATTTTTATTGACATGCAATATTTGTTTGCATTTATGGAGTACATGTGGCTTTGTGATACATACATATGATACGTAATTATCACCCATCACTTCAAATATTTGTCATTTCTTTGTGTTAGGAACATTTCGAATCTCTTCTATCTAATTTGAAACATACTCTAATTCCTTGTTAATTCTAGTTGCCCAACTGTGCTATTGAACACTAGAACTTATTCCTTCTACCTATGTTTCAGAACTCATTAACCAAACTCTCTTCATTCCTCCCTATCCTTTCCAGCCTCTCTTAATCATCACTCTACTCATAACTACTTGAAGTGAATTTTTTTTGTTCTCACATACAAATAAGAGCATGCAATATTTATCTTTCTATTCCTGGCTTATCTCCCTTAGCATAATGTCCTCTAGTTCCATTGAAGTTGCTGCAAATCATACAATTTCATTCTTTCCCATGGCTAAATAATGTTCTATTACGTATATATACCACATTTTCATTATGCATTCAACCATTGATGAACACTTAAGTTGATTTTGTATCTTGCTATTCTGAATAGTCTCACAACAAACATGGGACTACAGAAATCACTTTGATATATTAATTTCCTTTCTTTTGGATTTAAACTCAGAATTGAGATTTGTGAATCATATAGTAGCCCCATATGTTTTAGTTTTGGGGGATCTCTGCATACAGTTCTCTGTAGTTGCTATGATAATTGACATTCCCACCAATAGCATATAAGCATTCCCCTTTCTCCACATTCTCTAGCATTGGTCATTCTCCATCTTTTTGATAACAGCCATTATAACTAGAGTGAGATGATATCTCACTGTGGCTTTGATTTATATATTGAGCATGTTTTCACATATTGGTCACTTGTATATCTTCTTTTGAGAAATGTCACTTCATAATTTTAGCCCATTTTTTAAGTTGGGTTGTCTGGAGCTTTTTAGCTATCACTTGAGTTTCTTACATATTCTGTTTATTAACCCTGTTGATTGAATAGCTTGCAAATATATTCTCCCATTTCATAGATTGTCTTCTTACCTGTTGTTTGTTTACTTATAAGCTTTCTATCTTTCATATAAGCCCATTTGTCAATTTTTGCCTTTGTTACCTATGCTTTTGAGGTCTTACTAAAAAAAAAATCTTTGCCCAGACCAATGTTCTGAAGCATTTCCCCAATGTTTTCTTCGAGTGTTTTTATAGTTTTATATATAACATTTAAGGCTTTAATTCACTTTGAATTGATTTTTGTATATACATATACAAAATCAAGAGAGAGGAGTCCAGTTTCATTTTTCATTATTCTTAGCACCATTTATTGAGGAGATTGTCTTTTTCCCAATGTTCCTGATGACTTAATGGAAAATGAATGTACTTCTTGGTTCTTTATTCTGTCCAGCTGATCTACATGTCTGTCTTTGTGCTAGTGCCATATTCTTTGTGTAACTATTGCTTTGTAAGATAAATATTTTTTACTTTAGATTAATATGGGGCACATGTGATTAGATTACATTTGCTTTTAGAGGATTAAAGTCCTAGTTGCAGTTTCATCTTTCACGCAGGAAGTGTGTAATATACCTGTGCAATGGACCTATTGGGTGGGAATTTACTCAGCCCTCTCACCCTGCCTCCTGGATTTCACTGAGTTTTTTCTTTCATGTGAGCACATAGTTCAATTTAGTACTAAGTACATGTGGTCTCATTCTTGTGTGACAGAATAGAAGATCATCTAACTGAATAATAGTGAAATGCTACATATCAGAATTTAGAAGGAGAACATGGATAAAAAGAATTTAGAGGAAAAATGCTTACATTGTAAAAGAAGAAAAATACAAAATAATTAATCTAAGTGTCAACCTGAGAATCTAGAAGCTTTTCAATTAAACTCAAAATAAATTTTAAAAACTTTTAAATGAAAAAATAAATGAAATAGAAAACACAAAAGCAGTAGGAAAAGTTAAAAATGCCAAAATTGAGTTTTTGAAAATATTGATAAAAGTTGAAACCTTTGACAGATGGTTAAGGAAGAAAAAGATGGAAACCTAATTCTTGAAATAAAAAATAAAAAAGTTATATCAATACATATTAATAAAAATTAAAAAGATAAGACAATATTATAACCAATTTAACATCAAAAAATTCAATAAGTTAGATGAAACAAAAAAAATTTTTGAAAGACACACATACCAAAATCAATCTAAGAAGAAAGAAAAAATATAAGTAGCCAGTAGCTATTTACAATAGATATTGAATTTGTAATTTAAAGTGGGAACAAAAACTATGTAATACAGAAAATTTTAAGCCCAAATGATTTCATTAGTGTATTTTAATTATATGTAAACTCTTTCATAAAACAGAAAGGAGATAGTACCCAACATGTTTTATGAGGCTACTATAACACTGATATGCAAATCAAACAAGTTTTTGCAAGGAAAATGTTGTACAAATCACTATTTATTATGAACACAAATGCAAAAATTCTTCACAAAACATTATCAAAGTGATTTGAAGAAAACATAAAAAAAATTATTCATCACACCCATGTGAGGCTATACCAGGAATGTAAGATTAGTTTAGTATTAAGAAAACAGATATATGTAATTTGTAACATTAAATAGGCAAGAAAATAATCATTTCAGCAAGTGCAGAAAGTTTATTTGAGAAAATTCAAAATCCATTCATGATTTAAAAAGTTAAAAACAATACCAAAAATATTTCAGCAAATTAAAACTAGAGGATAGGCTTGGAGCCCGTAGCTCAGTGAGTAGGGTGCGGGCCACATACATTGAAGATGGCAGGTTTAAGCCCCGCCCAGGGCTGCTAAAACAACAATGACAACTGCAACCAAAAAATAGCCAGGCATTGTGGCTGGTGCCTGTAGTCCCAGCTACTCCAGAGGCTGAGGCAAGAGAATCATTTAAGCCCAAGAGTTGGAGGTTTCTGTGAGCTGTAATGCCACAGCACTCTACTAAGGGTGACATAGTGAGACTCTGTATCCAAAAAAGAAAGAAAGAAAGAAAGAAAAACTAGAGGATAGCCTCCTTAATCTGATAAAAGGAATCTATTAAAAAAAAACCCACAGATACCATACTTAATCATCAAACATTACACATTTCCACCTCACATACTCTCAGAAGTCAGGATAAATTAAAGTATTTACTATACCATTTCTATTCATTATTTAACTATAAACCATAGGAGGTGCAATAATGCAACAGAATGAAATAAATGTCATTAAGATTGGCAGGAAAAATAAAAACTGAATTTATTAACAAAGAACATAATTGTGTATATAGAAGACCTTAATTTTCTGGAATTACTAAGTAAAAGGTCAAAAAAATTCAATTGTATATTAGCAATGATCGGGCTATACCATTAAAAGAAAAAACTCCAATTTTAATAACATCAAAAAACATAAAATACTGTTAATAATTTAATACAATGTTAGGCAACTACACTAAAAAGTATGAAATATTATTAAGCAAAATTAGGTGAAGCAAACAAATAAAGAGGTACCATAGTCATATATTGGAGGTCAATATGGTTACAATGTTAATTCTCCCTTAATTGATCTGCAGTGTTAATGTAATCTTGGTCATAATGCCAGAGTATTTTTCTATAGAGATTGATAAACTGTTTCTAAAATTCATATGCAAATGCAAAGGTCTGAGATTAGCTAAAACAATGTTCTGGTGGACATAACTGTACATTTTAAGACATACAGCTTCAAGGGAATGTGGTATTGGTGTTAAGATCTGGCAAATAGATCCAATGGAAACAATAGCACAGAAATAGTTCTAGGTATTTTCAGTCGACTTATTTTTAACAAAAATGTCCAGCAATTAAATGTGAGAAAATAAGATATTTTCAATAATTGGTGTCAGAAGAATTGAATAAAAATATAAAAAGCAAACAAACCCAATCACAGACATTGAGAGGAGTTATATATAGTATATATATACTACAAGGCTTCTAGGAAAAACATGGAATTTCTTTCCAACTTTGAGGCCAGCAAAGATCTTAGAGAAGGCACACACACACAAAAAAAAAAATGACAAATTAAACTGGATCAAAATTAAAAATGTTTGTCGGCTCAGCATCTGTGGCTCAAGTGGCTAAGGCACCAGCCACATACACCTGAGGTGGCGGGTTCAAATCCAGCCCAGCCCCACCAAAAGACAATGATGGCTGCAACCAAAAAATAGTCAGGCGCTGTGGCGTGCGCCTGTGGTCCCAGCTACTTGGGAGGCTGAGGCAGGAGTCTCGCTTGAGCCCAGCAGTTGGAGGTTGCTGTGAGCCGTGATGCCACGGCACTCTACCCAGGAGGACAGCTTGAGGCTCTGTCTCAAAAAAAAAAAAAAAAATGTTTGTCATAGCCTAGGAAAAATCATACACAACATATGATTTTGAGAGAACATATCCGGATTACATTGAATATATATGCAGTGTACCTTGGTATCCATTGGGAATTGGTTCCAGGTTCCCCACGGAAATCAAAGTCCACAGTTGTTCAAATCCCATATATAAAATGGCATAATGTTTGCATATAACCTATGCAGAGCCTTCCATATACTGTAAATCATCTCTAGATTACTTATAATGCCTAACACAATGTAAATGCTATGTAAATGGTTGTTTTACTGTATTGTTTTTATTTGTATTATTTATTATTTTTGTATGGTTATTGATATTTTTATTTGAATTAAAAAAATATTTTTGATCCATGGTCAGTTTAATCTGCAGAAGCAGAATCAGCAGGTATGAAAGACCTACCACAACTCTATAAATAAATCAAAGATAATCAAGCCCAATAAAAAAATGGGCAATGGGAGTAAATAGATACTGCTCTAAAGATCATAAATGAAATTTGGATATCAAGAGGTAATTAGCATAATGGATCATCAGAGAAAAGAAAATCAAAAGCAATAGATGAGATTTCCACCACAATGGGAAAAATTAAACACGTTAGCAATACTGAATGTTGCAAAGAAGTGAGGCAACTTCTTCATCTTTCCAACATTTCATGTGGACGTTATAATCGTTTGGGAAAATGCTTAGGCATTTCTTATAAGGTGCATTATGTGTTATTCTATGATCTTGTAATTCAACCACTATGTATTCTATTAAGGAGTCTGAAAATAAATGTCTACAAAGAGACTTTGGAAACAGTGTTTATAACCAATTTAATCAGACTCGCTAAAAATGTGAAATAGCTCAGCTATCCATCAAGAAGAAATGATACATGTGACACACTCACACAATTGAATATCACCCTGAAAATTAAAAAAATGTATTAATGATGCATGCCACAAAGTGGATGAATCCCCAAATAGTTACACCACATAAAAGATGCCAGAGCAAAAACAACTAGTCTATGATTCCACCTGTAGGAAGTGGAAGAATAGATGAAATTAACTTATGGGAAAAAAAATCAGAACAATGGCTGTTATCAGAGTGCACAGAGATCAATGGGAAGTGGACAGGAGAGAGTTTCATAAAGTGATGAAAATTGTCTATATCCTGGATTAAACAAATGGCCATACATGTGTATGTGCTTGTCAAAAGTTATAACATTATACATGCAAAACTATGCATTTAGCTGTAAATTTTATTTTAATTAAAAGATAAAATGGTGGGGGGTTGGTTCCAAGTCATGGGACTGGCTGGGATTTCAGCAATGCTGCAGAAATTTAGGGAATCTTCCAGGGAGTAGGTACCCACCTCCAATGAGTAGATTTTATCTTGGGCAACCTGGAAAATACCAGTTTTCTGATCCTTTTTTTCATACTGTTTTCTGTGCTTTCTCCTCCATCCTTTCACCCTCTTCCATCCCTTCTCCTTCCCACAGAAAATAAGCACTCAGTAGAACGTGCTCTCATATACCGTCATCCTCAGTTGGGTAAAAAGCAGGAGCCAATTAACACAGGAATTTACTACTTAAGAACTCAACTAACTTATGCAGGGTGTTCATAAAGTTCATGTGCAATTTACTATGTTAAACTATTTTAAATTGCACATGAACTTTATGTCCACCCTGTATGATTATTTATTGAAAGAATGAACTCTTACTTATTAAAAAAATTAAGAATTAAAATGTTTTATTCGGGAGAGTTATGAGAACTTTTTGGTGATTTTAACTAAGAAAATTAAGTGTTGGTGTCATAAGCACACAAGAAAGTGTTTATCAAAGAAGTTTCCACCTTGGCCCAGGACCCTTCACTCCACATTACACATCCACTCTGCCACAGACATCCTTACTTCACTTCTTACTGTTTCCTCCCTCTCGTCTCATCCGTCTTACCCAAATGTTGATGCTTTGTGCCTTGTCCCATTTAAGACTGCTGCCTGGAACTTGAAGCATTCTCCACCTCCAGTTTTAAGCTTTGTCTGATCCAGATTCATACACTGGCTTTCTGGGCATTATGATATTAATTTATCTAAAGCCATGAGTTTTCAATGAGGCTGACATAACTCTGTTGCACAACATGAAACTATTCTTCAGGAATACCCTGGTGAACAATAGTAAACTATTACACAAGTAATAGTTTATTTGTGCTATCATAACAAAATACCCAAGACTGGGTAATTCAGCTTGGCGCCTGTGGCTCAAGTGGCTAAGGCACCAGCTACATACACCTAAGGTGGCGGGTTCGAATCCAGCCCAAGTCTGCCAAACAACAATGACGGCTGCAACCAAACAATAGCCGGGCATTGTGGCAGGTGCCTGTGGTCCAAACTGCTTGGGAGGCTGAGGCAGGAGACTCGCTTGAGCCCAGGAGTTGGAGCTTGCTGTGAGCTATGATGCCACAGCACTCTACCCAGGGGGACAGCTTGAGGCTCTATCTCAAAAAAAAAAAAAAAAGACTGGGTAATTTATAAAAAACATAAATTTATTTCTCACCATTCTGGAGACTAGAAAGAGATCAAGAGAATGGCCCTCAGCCAGTTTGGTTTTCTGTTGAGGGCTGTTCTCTGCTTCCACAAAGGTACCTTATTGCTAGTTCTCAGGAGAGGACAATACTATGTCCTTACATGGTGGAGGAACTGAAGGACAAAAGAGCCAAACATTGTATGAAGTCTCTATCATCAAGGATTTAACCTTATCGATGAGGGGAGGCACCCTCATGATTTAATAACTTCTTAAAAGCCCCACCTCTACATGCCTTCACATTGGTCATTAAGTTTCATCACCTAAATTGTGTAGGTGCCTATTCCAGTACAAATGATTAGTACTAGCAGCAAAACTGCTGAGGTACATGCTCAACTATGTTTTGAATAAAATTAGCACCACATTACAATATTAGCAGTTCCAAAATTTCATTAACATTTTCTAATTATATTCACAAAAAATTGTTGCAGACCTGTTCTTTAAAAACAGTCTAATACTCTTTACTATAATCATCTGTTTCGTGTTGTCTTTTAAAAATAATTTTCATGAGGATCCTTCTAAGTAAGGAATATCCACATCTGATTTTAGACTTTTAAACTAAACACTAAAAAGTAAATATAAAATTCTTATCTTGGGGACAAACCAGATTTGCCTAACTCCTGTGGAGCTTCAGGGGTCTTAAGCTATGAAGTACACCATATCTGTCCATTTGTGAGATTTTATGAACCTTCAACAAAAACTATTGGGGACTAAGGCGCCAGCCACGTACACCTAAGGTGGCGGGTTCAAATCCCCAACCCCGGGCCGCCAAACGACAATGATGGCTGCAACCAAAAAATGGCCGGGCGTTGTGGCAGGCACCTGTGGTCCCAGCTACTTGGGAGTCAGAGGCAGGAGACTCGCTTGAGCCCAGGAGTTGGAGGTTGCTGTGAGCTGTGATGCCATGGCACTCTACCCAGGGGGATAGCTTGAGGCTCCGTCTCAAAAAAAAAAAAAAAAAAACTATTGGGGAAATTGTTTAAATGTGATTATATTTGTACATAAATAGGGAGTTTTTATTTTTAGTAGATGGCGGAAATGATTATTCATTATTAACCTTTTCTTATTACTCTAGTGAACATAAAATTACTATTTTTTCCCTTTCCCTAGATCAGTGGTTCTCAACCTGTGGGTCACAACCCCTTTGTAACAATGAAAATACATCACAGCTTTAGGAAGGTTGAGAACCAGTGCCCTAGATCCTCCTATTATATCCCTCTATATGGTCAAGTCTAAGGGGATCCAGATATTACCATAGTTCTATTTTGACTGATGGTGTTTGGCTCCAACTGAATACATATACCACATTCAGCAATCCTAACCCAAGTATGTCCCTTGCACCTTCTTGCTTCTCCCCCTCAGGTTCATTCTGGAAACAAGGATCTGATGTGCTTACACCAGAAAACAAGTATGACTGCAGAGGAGGCACCCTTTGCAGGTCTACGAGTCCTCAAAGCAGACCAGAGTTTATTCTATCCTGATGGATACTAATCATGTTATAATGTGTTGATGTTTAAAATGATAAGTACCAGTTTGATGTCTGTCATTGTCAATTACCAGCTGACCGGGGGACATAGGCTACCCTCACCAAGAAGCTTTATCAACTGCCTACGTTCAAACTATTTTGTTCATATTCCAAAGTGAATCCCATCCCTTCTCATCTCATCCCACCTCGCCCCACTCACAGCCCAGTGATAGTTACATCTATAAGAACAGTGATGGAAATGAGTGTGTCATTTGGAAAAAGACTAATTGCCACTTTGGGATGGTCGACTATTCTATATGCAGATGATGTGATATTAGATGAGGGTGCACATCAGGGAGATGCAGCTTGTTTGTAATTATATATGCACCTTCTTAATTTTTTGCAATTAGTATTACTTTTCTATGAGCAGGGCAAAAATAAATAAATACAATTATTGAGTCGTTACTGTTTTCATTTATTTCCTGTGAAGATAATGTAGCACTCTTTAATTTTAATGTTACAACACACTCCTTTATCATGATCAGTCATGTGGTGTTTTGCAAGTAATTTGTTAAAGTGTTGAAAATTGCCAACGATTTGTTTACAAAGGAGAGGCTATTCAAGGTTAGACATTTTCATTTTCTTCCATTCTATTACACATTTTCAAATTAACAAGGAAAACCTGGAGTTACTGATAACAAGATGTGAATTGTCATAAACTGCAGGCTTTTCTTCCCCTTGAGCTCTTTCACGCCCACGAGAACGTGTGGGATTTGGAGACATCGGTCCAGTGTACCAAGAAAGGTAGAAAAAAGTGAATGATTAGCAGGCAGATATCTTTTATAAATCCTTACAAATCAATCCTTAGTCATCTTTTGTTTAATAAAATGCTTCCCTTTATTTAACGTCACGAGATAAAATCACGAAGTTTGTATTCTCCACTATCTTTGTGTTAAGTTCTCTGTTTTCTCAAGAAAAAAATCAACTGGTTGTCATTTTCAGCCACATATACTAATATTTACTCTCTTATAAACTTGAAGATTCCAAAGATTACTTTTTCTTTGAGATACCATTTTCTTTTGCTCATACTATGAAATGCACCCAAAATTTAGATTTTTCTGTGGATTTTAGATCATTATTCAAGTCTTCACATATTTACACAGGTTTTATTCTTTCTTCCTCTATTCCAATCATTTCCAAATGAAAATAAAAATAGTCTTTACTTATACTTTACTCCTCTGTTGAACTTTAATATTGGCACAGTTTTAAAGACTATTATTATACATTGGCCTTGATAAGAGGAAAAGGAATAAAGTTATAGTCAATTTGCATCACTGTAACTCTGAAGAATCATGGTACCAATAAAGAGAGGATCATATTGAAACTAGAAATTTTACTATTTGAGCAATCCTCAAGGTTGCTAGGTTGTATGAAGCAACTGAGCACCACATCCCCATCCACGCTCTCCTGTGTATCTTAGAAGTTGACACATGAGAATTACATTTCCCCAAATCCATGCTGGTAAGGCTTGACGTCTAGTCCACAAATGAGAGATACTTACATGAATTTTGGAAAATGGAAGAGAAGCAAAAGGCACCATTGAATGTATGAAGGAGTAAGCCAGTGTGTGAGATTAGCACAGGCAATAATATTTCAACAGATTAATCCATGCTTTTTCTCCTATGCATCACCTCTTTTAATGTTGACATTAGTGGTGGTTTCCTACAATTTTGCATTTCCGTTTTTCCTCAGTGGAGATCTTTTCTAACCTTCACTTCTCTAGCTCCTCCAGTGGTTTTATAAGATTTCAATACCCTGTACTTAATAACGTCCTGCCAGAAATGTTTACAAGGGCTTCTCCTGCTATCTGAATCATGACTAGCTCCCCCATCTTTCCTGGTGGCCAGGTTCTAGAGAACTTGTTTATGAGCCATAAATGAAATCTATATGTAGTACCTTTTGTACTTAATGCAAATATCTCCCTTTAATGACCTTCAACAATACAAAACAAAGCCATTTGATTCTGAACAAATATGTATCTTTACCGGACTTCTATAGAGCTAAAACCTTACTTTTCTAGAAGATGCATGCAAAAATAGGGGGAAAATGTGGTTTAAAACCTTGCAGATTTATCTTCATATCTTGGATTTAATATCTATTTCACTTCATAAACTCAATTTCCTTGATGGAAGTTTATTAATTACTGAGGGGAAAGTGCATGCCCCCCCCCCACACAACAAGCTAGCCTGGAGTGATCGGTAAAATTATTACAAAATAGATTAAGCATGTACCAAGACAACTATTGGGCCCAGGGAAAGGAGCTCAATATCTTCTTGTGTGCCTCTGTGCTTTCTTGCCCTGGAATGGCTGGTTCAAACCAGCAGTTTAGAACTACTCTAGTTGCCCTATAGGATCCGTTAGCTAACTGTAGGACTAAAGTCCCCACTTAGTGGAAAATTGTAAAACCATTCACCTAACATAGGTTGTATAATTGAGCATAATGATGGGTTTGGGCCTGCATGATTTGTTCCACCATGAACAAGCAGTGATACTACTCGCTCTACATAGCTACTGGGAAGGTAAAGTCCAACACCAGGCAACACCACGGGTGAGCAGATGTGGATTTTGCATGCAAGAAAGCCTCTGTGGAAGAAATTGCTATACCTCCCAGGAGCAAGCACCATTGTGAGTAGCCTGTAATACATTCATTTCATTCATCAAACTGGACTTGTCTGAATCATTCTTTAGTCTCTCACTTTGGAAGGGATAGTTTTTCTAAACTGTCCTGGGATTTTCCTGACCCAAGTACTAACTTGGTGCAAAGAATAGCAAATACCTGTTGATATTTCAGTGGTTAAAACAGCCCCATCCCTGCCCTTAGGCCCAAACTCTAGGGACAAATATTGGTGGAAAAGAGAATCTGCATGGGCTAAACACATACATAGACACGGCAATAAGCAGCTTTCCACACCACAAAAATAGTTTGAGTTTACCATAGAATCATGATGTTATTGAAGAATTTCCATAAGAAGGGTGGTTTGATAAAATTTGAGTTTTGAAAAATCACTCTGTCTAGTTGTTATAAGTGAAATTAAATGAGAAGAAGATAAGATACAGAGAGACCAATTATAAAGCTGCTGTATTCCTTTTCCCCTATAACTGGGTTATAGCTTTCATATGAAAGCTATAAATTAGTTTCACAGTAGGGCTGAGTACTTTGGATACTTTTTCTTCCATTCTTGAGATACTTTGCTAAGAATATTTTCCAGCTCTGTCCATGTAAACATGTAAGAGGTAAAGAGCCTTTCTTTAAGGCTGCATAATATTCCATGGTGTACATATACCACAATTTATTGATCCATCCCTGGGTCGATGGGCACTTGGGCTTCTTCCATGACCTAGCAATTATGAATTGGGCTGAAATAAACATTCTGGTATATATATCTTTGTTATAGTGTGGATTTTGGTCTTCTGGATATATAGCTAATAAAGGAATTATAGGATCAAATGGCAGGTCTATTTTTGGTTCTCTAAGTATTCTCCAAACATATTTCCAAAAGGAATGTATTAGTTTGCATTCCCACCAGCAGTGTAGAAGTGTTCCCTTTCCTCCACATCCATGCCAGCATCTCTGGTTTTGGGATTTTGTGATATGGGCTAATCTTACTGGAGTTAGATGATATCTCAAAGTAGTTTTAATTTGCATTTTTCTGATGATTAAGGATGATGAGCATTTTTTCAAGGTGGAGGGAGGGTAATTGGTGGAACCACACCTACGGTGCATCTTACAAGGGTACATGTGAATCTTCCTAAATGTAGAATATAAATGTCCTAACACAATGACTAAGAAAATGCCATGAAGGCTGTGTTAACCAGTTTGATGAAAATATTTCAAATTGTATATAAACCCAGCACATTGTATCCCATGACTGTATTAATGACATAGCTATGATGTAATTTTTAAAAAGGTTGCAAAACACTTAGATTAAGAAAAAGAAAGAAAGAAAGCTACTATATTAATCTAAATAAGAGATAGCAGGTGACTGGGGAGACATCCATCACCTGGATCATGGGGGTACAGAAAAGTGAACTGATTTAAGAAATATCTACAAATTGGAAAAGATGTAGGCATTAATTGTATATGTGGCATAAAGAGAGGAGTCAAGGCTGACTCTGAAGTGATAAGCTTTGGAGAAGTGGGTGTATAATGGTATTGTGATTGGGACAGGGAATAAGGAAGACAAAACAAAGGTGAGGTGTGCACGTTCTGTAAAGCTTTGGAGAAGTGGGTGTATAATTGTATTATGATCAGTACAGGGAGTAAGGAATACAAAGTGAAGGTGGGGTGTGCACTGAAATGGCAAGTTCTGTTTAAGACAAGTTGGATTTGATCTGCTGGTGAAAAACCCACATGGACATGAAGTTTAGAAGGAAGTTCTGGTGTGGAAATAAAGGCTCAAGCATCTTCAGAATGTGGATTACAGCTGAAGCCATAGCAGTGGATCCATGAAATCAGGCCAGGTACAGAACGGAAAGAGAGCTGGACTAACCATGGAGTCCCATTTTTCTTTTTCAGTTGCATTGAAGTCTTACCCTCTAGTCTTAAACAGAAACTCTAGCAATAATTTCTCACAATTTCTCTAATTTCCTTAATTTTATTTATTTCAACAACAAAAGCACTACATGAAAGACATCTTATTAATGAATTGACATAAGGAATTGGATTAGATGTGTTAACTGAAGCATTAATTGGATTCTAATAAGTTACAACTATAATTAGGTAATATAATAATATATATAGTATAAGAATTCTCCAATAGGAGGAACACATTTAATCACAAATTTCTGTTAATATATTTAGCAAAGTATATGTTATTTAAAAAACAAAAAGCTTCTTTTTGGACAGTTATGCTGTATCTAACAGAAAAATGAATTCTTCAGTTCTCTGGTATATTACAGATATACATTTTTTTGTTCACTTGTTAACATATCTTACACCTTACTTAACTTCTACTGTTTTCATTCTTTTTCAGTATTCCTAAATATAGTGTGCTTAAAAATCAATCTTTTATTTCTAATATGGAAATATTTTAATAACAGCTAGAGTATGCATTTTAAATATAGCCATATCATGAAGTTTTCAGTTCACAAAATTAATGTTGTAACCAAATGTAATATTCATGTTCAATTTACCTGAAATTTGAAAAATATATTCACAAATTCTATCATATTTACAAAAATAGGACTACAGTGAAATTTCTATAACAGCATCCAAGGAAATGTGACAATTTTAACATCTCAGTTATTTTTCATGAATAGAATAGGGCTGTAAGCATCTTTGGTTGGGTTCTATCGAAATAAAAATGTTGTCATAATGTAATTAAATGAAAAATAGTACAGCATCTATTAATATGTTTTACTATTTATAGGTATAATTTTATTGTGTATATATTCATAGATTATCAAAAATACAAATAATTATTTTGAAAAGAGGACAAATAATTTATGTGAAATGGGTTGAAACAGAATATTTCCACAGCAGAATGAATCCAGGGTTTTCAGTACTACTTACCACAGTCCACTTTAATGAGATTATTTGTTTTATTTATTGTGAATGGGTATGAGGAAGATGAATTTCAAAGAAAATAGCACTGCAATGTCCTGTAAACATATGAGAGTTACGAAGCTGTGCAAAAATTGCTTATTATCACAAAATGCCACAAAAATTATTCTCTAATCTGATTTAATTTTTAGTGCAAACTTACCTCCAGTAGGAATAATAAGGTATAACAATGAGCAATGATTAAAAGTATTAAGTTGTATGTTCCTTTGTTATCTAAATAGTATCTCTTTAAAGCAAGACTAGCTCGAAATAAGAAATTAAATGATGGTTTGCATTCCTTTTGCGAATTTCAGTCTTTGAGTTGAAGAAACTTTCATCAAACATGCATTTGGGTTTAAGAACAATTGGCTGGGTGTTAGAGATTTCCTTCATTTGCCAAAATATTAATTATACAGCAAATTTCAGCTCCTTTCTTTAAAGTCATTCAAATGGTTGGCAACAGTTCCCTGTGGCGTTTCCTGATGGATTTCGTCTATAGGAAGAGCAACAAGAACAAAACGCAATAAAGGACAGCCTGTGGCTCCCCCGTGAAATTTGTGTTTAGCAGCCTTTTCATCAGACGAAGGGGGAGCAGTGAATTACACACAGCATCCCCGATCCAGGTCCCAATGCATTTTGAAAATCAATTTATTTGCCCACCACCTTTTAGAAATGCTGAGAATGTCAATTCTTTGTTCAGGTTTTCTTCACTCTGAGAAAACAGTCAAAAATATTTTCCATGCTTTTACTCATAATTTAATCAAGGAACTGTAACCAAACCCTTCCAGGGCCCTATCTTTGAATATGAGTATTTTCACCTAAGCTCCACCAACCAGTTTTCCAGGAATTAAACTGTAGGTGTTTAATGAAAAGACCATTCAGATGCTCTTTTTCTTCCTTAAAATGGGAACTCAAAATGCCCCTGTGAGCTTTCATCACCCAGATGTATAGCTCTGGTCAGAATTTATCCAAATTATCTTCACACCCACTTTTCTTAGACATTGGTAGCCTCTGTGAAAGAGTCATTGGGCTCATTGTTCTTTGTGACTTCTAGGTTCTTTTTAGCCTTGAATGTCATGGACACCTCAGAGTGAATAGCGTCCAACCGCTGCTCACAGCGGAAGGCCGACAGGAAAGCCTTTCTGTAGTTGCCGTTCATCCAGCCATACAGAAGGGGGTTGGCGAAGGTGGAGCACATGGCAATGATGTGGAACACGGTAAAGATGAGTTTGTACTCCTTCAGGTCCAGGACATGACTGTCAATGTCCACTGCAAGTTGGAAAGCATGGAGGGGCAGCCAGCTGACAGCAAACACCACCACTACGCACACCAGCATTTTGGTGGTCTTCCTCCTTCGCTGATGGTAGTGGTCATTAGCAGCACCAGGGCTGACGTGGGTCTTCAGCTTGTTCCAGATGCGGGTGTAGGAAAAAGATATGATGCCCAGGGGCAAGACATACAGGATCAACAGGGAGGAAAGACTGTAGACAGTGCTGTAGATGCTCTTCTCCTCACCGGGCCACTTCTCTGTGCAGGCCACAATCTCAAAGTCCGGAATAATCTCAATCAGCGAGTACTCCCGGAAGATGGCCAGGGGACTTGCCAGCAGGGCACTGATGCCCCAGGCCAAGCCAATGATCAGGAAACTGATCCGCTTGGAGATCTTGCTCTCCAGGTGGTAGACGATGCACCGGTGCCGGTCCAGAGCAATCACTGTCAAGGTGATTGTGGACACCTGCACTGCCAGGCCCTGGGCGTAGGGCACCAGGTGGCAGAGGACAGGGCCCATTTTCCACTCCCCCATTAAAGTGTAGGTAAGAGTGAATGGCAGACACAGGGTGTTCACCAAAAGATCCGCCACAGCCAGATTGGCAATGAAAAAGTTGGTTACTGTGCGCATGCTCTTGTATTTAATCACCACATGGATCACCAAGGAGTTGCCAATCACCCCAAGCAAGATGATGGAGCAGTAGGCCAAGATAAGGACCACCTGTACCTCGATCAGCTTGGTGCTATCGATGAGCTCTGGCTCAGGGTCCGGGGCCAGCTCGCCTCTAGAAGTGGTTTGCTCTGGTCCATACTGCTCCACCCTCACTTCTTCCACTGTCTGGTTTTCATCAGCATCCGCACCGACTGGGCCCATTTTCAGTGCAGTTCCACTTGGCCTGCGACTAGCACAAGAATCTACAATAAAATACAAAGAACAAGGAAATCACAAACGTGAAGCAAACACCTGTCACAAATCACTGGTTTAATTTTGGTTGGGGACTGAAAATACCTGTCCTCAGATCCCTAAAATTGCTTGCAGTATAACATTTTAATAAATGGTCCTTTACTAAGTCTATTCACAAACATGGATGAATGAAATCAGGTCTTTGAAATGTATATGATGGCTCAGTGCCTGTGGCTCAAGCAGCTGAGGCGCCAGCCACATACACCTGAGCTGGCAAGTTCGAATCCAGCCTGGGCCTGCCAAACAACAATGATGGCTGCAACCAAAAAATAGCCAGGCGTTGTGGCGGGCACCTGTTGTCCCAGCTACTTGGGAGGTGGAGGCAGGAGACTCTCTTGAGCCCAGGAGTTGGAGCTTGCTGTGAGCTGTGATTCTACAGCACTCTACCCAGGGCAACAGCTGGAGGCTCTGTCTCAAAAAAAAAAAAAAAAAGAAAGAAATGTATACAATGACAGCAAAGTGTAATAATTCCAACATGAACACTACCAAACAGATTCAAGTGGGCTGAGTATTCTGAGCTCTATCGATGTTATAACTACTTTAAATTCATCAAATTATTTTTAAGGTCAATTAA